>RJWJ010012729.1:0-41380 GCA_004363605.1 Indri indri
GTGTGACCTGACAATAATGTGCTAACCCAGAGGCAGTAAACAGAATTGCATTTCTCTGAGAAATGATAAATACTCTCATTTTATATTAAAGCTGGTAAAGAAAATACACTTTTGCCAAAATGTGCATTTTCAAAATAGCTCTATGCTGATTCATAAAAATCAAAATAACACTATAATCTTTATAGTGCAAATACTGCCTCTACTTCTCAACCATACCTTCGGTGAGTACTTTCTATAACATGTTGATTTCTTGGTTTAGCCATTCAGAATTCCACTCATCCAGTTAAGCCCCATATCTAAGTCAGTTTTCTCAAAAGGCTTTCTCTGACACAGTAGGATGATCTTTTTTCTCTTGGATGAACCAGTTATCATATTTATACAATTGTTACTAAATAAATCATCTTTAATGAATTTCTGATGTATTTTATGTTATTATTCTGAACTCTTACCAGGATGTAAAAATATGCGAAGTTAATAATGAAAATGTCTCCCGGACAAGAAACCGTGTTACTTGGGAATAAGTTTTATATATTCAATTAAGTTATTTGAATGTCTGGAAATGTTTCATCCTAGCTAATTTAGCTTTGGGAAAGACAAATGATTGTTAATAGTGCTAGCTCTGCCAGGACCCTGCCTTTTTGTAGTCACAGCCTTCTTCCTGTGCTGTAAGAGAAGTGGAACACTCTACATAGCTTAATAAATGGAAACCTTATTAATGCCATTAATACCAATGGCATTTTTTGTGCAGCCATGTGATGTTTCAAGACAAGCTCAAAAGTTTAAACTTCTTTTTATGAGAGGTTAAATTTTCAATATTATAACGTATTTATCACTGTCAATACAGTAGTTATCACTGTGTCAGCTATATAATCAGTGCTCAATGTTTGCTGAATATAAATTACGTGAAAAAAATTCAGTGAATGAATGAATTGCCGTCATCTTCAAAATACCATTCCTTACATTCACCCAGTCATCATACAATCCTCACACCATCATCAATATTTAGGGCTGTTACTAAAAGGTACGGGCGTCCTTGTAGCGCTCTAATCACTTTTTCATTGTCTTTGACATTTTTCTCTCCCCATTCTCTTTCATTCTTTTTAATAGTCAAACTACACCTGCATTGATGTGGGATATAGCCAGTCCATGCTATCATGCATACTATGTTCTTTCCCTCTTATCCCCCATTAGTCTTAGTTCTGCAAATAGCTACACCTTTAATATTCATCACCAATGCTCATTTTAATATCTCTGGTTTATTCCTTGAGGAAGAGTCATAGAAACAAAAGTTCCCGAGTACTTTCATGTCAATAACATTTCACCTGTGCTCTTTATACTTAAAAGTCATTTTTTCCTGGATATAAAATTCTTGGCTTCTATTTCCTTTCACTGAGTTTCTTAAATATGCTGTTTTTTCCTGCTGAAATAAGCAATTCTGTAGAAAAGTGTTATAATCTAATTTTAGTTTTCTTATAAGTCACCATATCTTTTTGCCTAGATGTCAAAGGACCATTTTCTTTCTTTTAAGATTAAGCAATATTGTTTGAATACATTTTGGTCTTGGTCATTTGGGATCAATATTCTTAGCATGTGAATGCTGTTTCAATATGTGGGTTCAAATCATTTAAAAATTTTATATAGGGAAGCTTTAATTGTATTATTTAATATTTACATCTGTTCCCTTGCTTTGGTTTTCTCCTTCAGGGATTTATATTATGAATATATTTGAATATTCTTTGAATATAGTTGAATATTCTTTGTCTAGCTTTAATATTTGATACTTTTTCTCAAAATTGTTTTTTGCATTTTTATTTATTTTGATAATGTTTTTCAACTTCTCTCTTAAGTAACTGTTGCTTTTGTTCTTTTATTCCTTCTAATTTAGTCTTAATTTCTGTAGTCACTTTTTAAATTTTTAATTCTTTCTGAATTCTGTTGACTCTGAGTTTTTAAATTTTGTATCTTTTTGTTTACATCATATGTCATTCTTTTTCATGTCTTTTGGCTAATCTCAAAAGAGTAAGCTAAGTTTTTGATATGTTTTGTGGGTGATATTGGCCTTTCTGTGTTTGGCTTATTTCATTTAATATAATGACCTCTAGTTCATCCATGTTACTGCTAATGAAAGAATTTTATTCTTTTTTATGACTGATTAATATTCCGTTGTGTATATACACCACATTTTCTTTATCTAGGCACTCACTTATGGACACTTAGGTTGGCTCTGTATCTTAGCTATTGTGAATAGTGCAGCAATAAGCATACGTGTGCAGATAATCTCTTTGATATATTAATTTCCTTTCTTTTGGATATATACCCAACAGTGGGATTGCTGGATCATATAGCAGTTTTGTTTTGTTTTGTTTTATTTATTTATTTATTTATTTATTTTGAAGAAACTCCATACTGTTTTGCATAACGTTTGTGCCACTTCACATTCCCACCAACAGTGTACTAGCGCTCCCCTTTCATCGCTTCCTGTCCATCATCTGTTACTTTTTATCTTATTAATAGCAGCCATTCCAGCTGCAGTGACGTGATACCTCCTTGTGGGTTTGATTTGCATTTCTCTGATAATTAGTGTTGTTGAACATTTTTCACATGCTTGGCCACTGGTATGTCTTCTTTTGAGAAATGTCTATTTAGATCTTTGGCCCATTTTTTAATCAGATTATTTGTTTTTTTCCTTTTGAGTTTGAGCTCCATATATATTCTGATGATTAATGCCTTGTCCGATGGGTACTTTGTGAATATTTTCTCCCATTCTGTGCATTGTTCCTTCACTTTGTTAATTTTTGTTTCATTTTGTTTTTGTTGTGCAGAAATATTTTAGCTTGATATAATCTCATTTGTCTATTTTTTTATCTTTTTAATCTCAATCTATCTATGTCTTTGAATCTAAGTGAGTTTCTTGTGGATAGCACATGTTAAACTGTTTTAAAATCCATTCTTCAATGTCTGTATTTTAATTGGAAAGTTTAATTCATTTACATTTAATGCAATAATTAAAAAGGAAGTACTGATTTCTGCCATTTCATTCTTTGTTGCCTCTGGGTCTCATGTCTTTTGGTTTCTCACTCCTCCTTTACTGGCTTCTTTTGTATTAAATAGATATTTTCTAGTGTATCATTTCATTATGATTTCCTTATCATTGCTTTTACTATTTTTTACTATTTACTATTTTTTTAGTTATTTTCTTGGTGGTTTTCTTGAGGATTACAAATGACGTCTTAATTTATAACAGTATAGTTTGGATAGTAACAATTTAATTTCAATTATGTATAAAAACTTTTACTCCCATATAGATTGATCCCTTCTTGGTGCTGTTATCATCACAAATTCATCTTTATACATTATGAGGCCACCAACATAGATTCATAATTATTGCATTATGTAGTTTTCTTTTAATTTAGATAAAATAATAAAGGAATTACAAACAAAAACACATTTGTACAGTCTTTCTTATTTACCTATGTAGTTGCCTTTACCCTTACTTATTTTTTCATGTAGATTTGAGTTAATGTCTACTGTCCTTGCATTTCAACCTAAAGAACTCCCTTTAGCATTTGTTGTATGGCTGATCTGCTAGTGATAAACTGTTTTTATCTGGGAATGTTTTAGTTTCTCCTTTAGTTTGATGAATGTTTTGTCAGATATAGAGTTCTTGCCTGATGGTTTTTCTTTTCTTTTATCTCTTTGAATATTTCATCCATGTGTTCTGCCTTCATGTTTTCTGATGTGAAATGAGTTGTTAATCTTATTGAAGATTTCTTGCATGTGATGATTAGCTTCTTTTATGCTGCTTTCAAGATTCTATAATTATATTTGGCTTTTTACAGTTCAATTATAATGTATCTAGTTATTATTTTCTTTGAGTTTATTATAATTTGAGTATATTAAGCTTTTTGATATGCATATTAATGTTTTCATCAAATTTGGGAGACTTTTTAGCCACTGTTTCTTCAAATATTCTTTTCGTCCCTTTTTCTCTCCTCTCCTTCTTGGACTCTCGTTGTACATAAATTGGTACACAGGTCTTTGAGACTTTGTTCATTTTTTTTTATTCTTTTTAAATTTCGGTTCCTCAGTCTGGATAATCTCAACTGATCTATTTTCGATTTTGCTGATTCTTTAGTGAGTCTGCTTGAGTCTGCTGTTAGACCCCTCTATTAAATTTTTCATATCAATTACAATACTTTTCAACCCTATAATTCCTATTTAAACTTTTTGTCATCTTTATCTCTTTATTAACATTCCCTGTTTGTTGAGACATGTTATTCCAATACTTTTTTCTCCTTACTTAGACATTGTTTTCTTAGCTCATTAAACATATTTAAAATAGCTGAGTTGAAGTTTTTGTCTTGAGCGTCTAACTTCTGGGCTCCCTCAGGGACAGTTCTATTGATTGCTTTTTTCTTCCTCAACATGGGCCATAAGTTCTTGTTCATGTATATGCATCATCCTTTTTTGTTGAAAACCGAATATTTTGAATATTATAATTTGGCAACTCTGGAAATTTGCTTTTCCTTTTAAAGAGATTTTCAAAGTATTTATATACATGTCATTCCTCAGCCTTTCCTCTCAAGTTTTAAATTAGTTTATTTATTTATTTTTTTTGCCTCAACTGTTTTTTTATCATACAAGCAGAAGCAATTAAAATATTTGCCTGTAAATATTTTAAACATATGCAGCTTCCCGTTTCTTCTGGATAGCAGCTTTAGCATTGGGCAAGTTCTGAGTCAGGTGAAATAAAGATAAGCCCTTTGAGCCAGTTTTTTAAGGAGCCAATGTCCCAGGTCAAAACAAATAAACACACTTATTTGTGAATGAGGTCAGTTAGCGCCCATGGTACTAGGAATGTGAGCTGTTACTTTCAACACTACCACTGAGTTGGAAAGTGGGAGATGGGAATGGGGTAAATTGAAATGTCACAAATCCCACTGTTCTTATCAGATTCAGTTGCTTTTCTTGAGCAAGCACTATTCAGGTTTTTGCAAGATTTTGATTAATCTTCAGTGTTCCCCAAAATTTATACTGACAGCTGTTGCCAGTGTTTTCATTGCTTTTTTTTTTTTGAGAAATACAATTTCAGAGTTTCTGACTCCAACATTTCCTAATGACTAAAGTTTTTTAAATTCCTAACTTTTAAACCATAATTTAAATCAGTTTAGAAATGATTATACCTTTCTTAGGTGCTAATTTCTCTGAGAGGTATATAGACTTTTTAAAAAAATATTAAATATTAATGTACTGCAATTAAACTAAGCTGATATAAAGTCTCTCTTTTTGTGTTTTTAAAAAGATACTTTATTTTCATCCCTCTTGAAACATTTGTGTGTAGTATCTTTAGAGATCCAAGACTTCCAGTATTTTGAATTTATACCAAAAATTTTTAGAAGAAGTATTACAGGATCCTTCTTTGCTAGTTCTTTTCAATCTAACAATGAAGTAGTAATAAGTATCAGCATATTAAAATGTCTAATGAACAGGAGGATTAATTCTCTTCTGCAAACTTTGAAATATAAGGCATAGTCACTCAATAGACACATGGATAATCAAAAGAAGAAAAAAAAAAAAAAGATCCAGGAATGAAGAATGAAGAGTAATAGTTTTACTATATGTCGAAATTACTGTCTCACAAGAGAGAAAACATTTACTAACAGAGGTTGTAAGATGGGTAATTTCCAATTTGATACTAAAATGAACAAAAAAAATATTTTTCAAGGGTGGTTGATGTAAGCATAGTCACTTATGAGTGTGATGATGAGGCAGAAACACTTTTCTTGTAATAAAGAGGTATCTCCATCGAATTATGACACTTGCAAGCAGCCAGGGAATAGTATTTTAAACAGAAAAAATAACAAATCCATTGCATTAAAATCATTGTAAAAATCTAATACGTATATATCTGCTGTCAAGACTATAAAGAATGACTAAGTTTGAATAGGTACTACTGAATACCCTGTTTAAATAATGTAGCAAACCATTTGAATGCTCCAGGGCTTTCTTTTTATCACTAAAAAGTCATCTAGATATATAGGCAATTTAATTATGTCAGCTCAAGCAGTGTGCATAGTTATATCATGAAAAGAATAAGACTGTATATTTTTATAAAATCACCTTTTCATTGTTTAGAAAAACAGCACGGCAGTATGATTTTATACTTTTTTGTTGAGACTTGCTCCAAGTTGATCATATATTCAAATATTACCTACATGATTAACACATAACTTATGAGATTATGTCAATTACCATGTATCAGAAAATAAAGGAACTATAGAATTATTTATGCAATCAGAATAATATAATGCTGAACACACACACACATACACACAACAATAAGGCATCGTTAAGATTCCAATGGGAACAGAATCGAAGTGTAGAACATTTAATAGAAATATATTACGTTCTCAAAATGTGTTTTTAAATATTTTCCTAAAGAAGTCTCCTTTGGGAAGAATGTTAAATAAGTACATGTACTTAACAATTCCTATATATAAATATAAAAGCATTACATCTTGGTAAGAAGTAAGTTATGTTACATGAGCAACTGAGTGCTTTGTTTTCCATAAAATATTAAACATCATTAGGAACGAGACCTTGTAAAACTCAAATAAAATAGGCTCTGCTTATGAGTATGTTTTCCCATATAGTCAGGGCAATCAGAAGCTGTGTGCCTTCTTTGCAGTCCTGGCAGCCAGGCTGGGACAACCAGGGTACCACATCCTCTCCACATCTCTCTCCAGCTTGGGTTATTTGCAGAAAGGAAAATCCAAATAAAAAATATGCTGATATTTCTTGTTATGGTAAAATATTGAAAAACAAATATTTTAAATAATGAACTGGTTCTGTGTGATTGATATATAACTTTCACTATCTTGTTCATTGAAAAGTAGATACATGCCAATTATGATCCACAGCAAGATTACAGTGCATTCCATTTATGTTAAAAATTGCTTATGTGACGTAGGTATCTAATATTAATAATTTTTCCAGAATTAAAGCCTCGAAAGTTTCTCATAGTATCTTATGAGAATAAAAATGTTCTCTTTTGGTTTGAAAATGTGAGATTCTAATTTTGGGTGAAAGAGGAATGTGGAGAAATGGGTGTATCAAAGGGTGGTGACGAGGATTACTAAAAGAACAGAACATACAGCTCAAAAGAAAATTTTAGTATTTAAATTTATTAATAGCATTCACACACTATTACTCTTATCCCTGAAGTCATATTTCTTGGGTAACTTTTTGCCTTATACTTTAAAATTTCTAATTGTATTCAAACTTTTCTGTTAGAGATTAACTCTGATTTTATTTTTTAAAGATTATATTGAGAGAAAATAATTTTGGCCACCTTGAATAAATGCAAACAAATAAAGATTTTTCAAATATAAGATAAATTATTGATTACACATTTTAATGCTATTTTTACTTTCATTTTTATTTTTTTTCCAAGTGTCATTTCCTTTAAATTTTACTTATTTGATTTAATAGGTCTATAGAAATTTTATACTATGTCTTATTACCTCCTGAGTAATTATCAGTAGCAGAAGAAGTGCATAATTATGACTAAAATTGTGTTTTAAATGTACCTATAAAATATGAACTACGTAGACATAAAATCCACTCTTGAATATTTAAAAATTTGAAAACACCCATCTTGTGTACATTTTGATGAGAAAAATTTAGAATAAAAGCATTTAAAACATAGATTCATACGTAATGTAGGACTTCAGATTTTTAAAAAGTGGAAGATGATGACAGCAAGATAAATTAACAATATTATCTGCATATTTATTATAGACAAGGCACTTTTCTTGAAGTTTTTGATGAAATAACAATAAGATACATATGTATACTCTGAGCTCATGCAGCTTATCCTTTGAGAAAATTGGAAGTCCATAGGAAGCAGACATGTTTCCTCTTCAAAAATATTTCAAATGTTTTAAGCCTAGCTTCCTGGACAATTTTATTTTCTTGATTTTCCAGCCTCAACATTTAAGTAAACCTTTTTTCCTACAAGAAACCATCACTCTTCTTGTTATTCTTCAAGAAGAAATTCATCGATGTTGAGAATCTATGCAGCAAGTAAATAATCCTTCCTCTCCTCCTTAATTCAGAACCATTGAGAAATATAACACAGAAAAGACGGAGCCTTGAATGCCAGTTATCAGTAATACAGACTGAAGATATGGCTGTCTGTCCACGGACAGGTGGGCTTTCTCACAACCAGCCCTGCATTAGACAGACACTCTCTAATACCATAGGCCTTGTCCAGGGTGGAGATGACCTCACAGCAAGTGGCGGGGAATGGAGAAGTAGAGAGCATTTTAACAGCAGTCTGCATCTGAAATGCAAACTGGAAGGGGCCAAGCTTCATGTTCAGTTTCTTCTCCCAAACTCACCAGTTAGATATGTCACTTCCGTGGGGACATAGGAAGGCAATGTGGTAGCAGAGAAGCTAGAATGGTTCTCACATATTTTTTCTCTTAGCTGGGAATAAAAAAGAAATGTTCTGTCTTATAAGGAAATGGTAGGAGTTGAGGGTAAAACCTGTCACGCCTGTGCACTTACTCTGTCAGCGTGTTGGGAGACTATTAGAATGATTCATTTTTTCCCATTTATTGGTTGTTATTATCCAGGTACAACTGCAGTATCCACATGTATTTGAAAAAATATTATAATTTTATACCTTATATATTAGAAAGTATATATTAGATATACTTTAGAAAATGTGAACTTTTAGAAAATGTGAACCATTAGAAAATGTGAACTTTTGCTTAGAACCCATATGCAGGGCATATAAAAATGGTGATTTGTATTATAGGGAGGCAGAAAGCACTTTATGAATGTCATAATGTCAAATTTTGATATTGTTTTACAGTTAATGTTTAACTTGGAAGATTTCGTACATTTTACTCCTATTGTGAGAGCTACAGTTTACATCAAACAGTGTAAACATCACATTTATCTATTTTTAAACAAGCATTACTGATAATTGTTCCTTTTGTGTAAAGGAAAGCAAATCTCTTGCCATTGCATTGTAAAAACCATCTCCAATCTGAAGAGTCTATTATTAGCTCTTCAAATGCAGAAAACACTTTACTTTAGCCAAAGAATTTTAGAAACTTGGAATTGGAAAGGTATTAAGGATCACCTCATTCAAATCTTTCGTTTTCCTGATGAGGTCCAGAAGTCCGGTCAGTTGACTTTTACAAGGTCAGAAACAAGTTCACGATAGGTTAGGACTAGAACTCTGTTTTCCTCACTGATTAGTTTATTGTCATTGGCATGTAGTTCAGGCTGTTCTCTCTTTGCATGGATCCAATATGCATAAATTCGTTACCACAGTTTAGTTAAATAATGCCAGTGGCCAACAACGTGATTCAAATTTTAGTTTCCATGGTATACAAAGTGTGTGCATTTGCATAAAGTACAAACTTCACTTCCGGCTCTTCAGTCCACGAACAGGTACGTAAATAGCAAATGTGCGCCGTGGTCAGTCACCGGTCATGTCCTTCTTTTGAGTCCGCCACTGATTGTCACTGTGCGTGCACAGACAGTGAAGTGCATAGTTGTGTTGTGTCTTTGACTACCAGTGATAAATGCCATTTTATAAAAAAAAGTATAATCAAGGGAGGGAATTGTCCAACCAAGACAAAAGTGCAGGAAAGAAAAAAAACGAAATTGGTTACAATTAGAAGATTTGAAAATGGCAATAGCAAAGCAATGATAGGAGGAAACCTAGACCTACATGAAGTTATGACACAGACCGTATTAAGAAAGTTTGATGAATATAAAAAACATAGTAATTTCTCTTTAGCATCTTTTGTTTTGGTTGCCCTAAGAATAGAAAGTTGCTCAGAGTGAAAACTGAGTGTTCATTTCTTGTGGTAGGCAGAATAGAGGCCCCCAAATATGGCAGTGCCCTAAACTTTGGAACCTGTGAACGTGTTACTGTAGGTGGCAAGAGGGACTTTGCAGATGTAGCAGAATTGAGGGGGTTGAAGTGGAGAGCATACCTGGCTTACACAGGTGGGCTCAGTGTAATCACAGGCTCTTTCTACGAGGAGGAGAAGGGTGAGCATCAAAGAAGGATTAACAAGGTGAGCCCATCTTATCACATAGGTTCTTAAAGGTGGATAACCTTACCCGGCAAGATCAGAACGAGCTGTGACTATGGAAGAGTGATCAGAGAAATGCAGTGTCACTGGCTTTGAAGATAGATGAAGAGGGTTATGAGGCAGGGGATATTGATAGACTCCAGGAGGTGAAAAGACAAAGAAACAGACTCTCTCCTAGAGCCTCCAGAAAGGAACCCAGTCCCACAGACACCCTGATTATAACTGAGTGAGACCCGTGTCAAACTTCTAACCTACAGAACTGTCAGATGATAAATTCGTGTTGGTTTTAAGCCACCAGATTCTTGGTAATTTGTTACTGCAGCAACATAAAACTAATACACTTATACTTTGAATTGATGAAGTACGGCAGAAACTTTTGCTATATGGTGAAAATAACTTTGCAGAATTCAAACAGAATGCAAATAGAGCTATGGAATAAACAGCTTGCTAGGAAATGTTGACACTACTGCCATTCCAGCCACAGGGACTTAGTAAAGGCAGGCTTATCTTGTTGTCATAAATGAGGAAAATGCTTGTGAAAGGCTGGAGATGTCCCAGAGGAAGTGACGGCGGCAACATTTCACATTAGAGGAACTCTCAGACATCTTTCATGACGTCGAAAGCTAAAAGGATAAAATATTGGATATGGAGCTGTGCTTAGAAAGGAATGTGGCAAGATACAGAAATGATGCTCATTATGAGAAGGCAATACTATTCAAACTACTTGTGATAAGCCTTTTACAAAGAAGTAAAACACTTTAAGTCTTAATATCTAATACTTTAAATCACAGTGTACAAAATAAATATGAGTTTTAGTATTTGATTCATTTTCCTACACATTTGTAAACAACAGTAAGAGAGGTTTGAAAATTATGACATAGGTTTGTAAAGGTCATGGAACAATCATAATGTTCCATCATAGTTGGAATATTATCGTTGATAATTATGACCACGTCACACAGTTCCAGCTCCTGTGATCTTTTTATGGTCTTGCACTACTATACAAAGCAAGGGCTGCCTGTATTTGGTTGTGTGAATACAACACATTTCGTGGTTTTATTTGTTTCCTGATGGATATTTGAGTTGTTTTAATGAATTGCGTTGCTGTGAACTTTCTTCTACATGTCTTTTAGTGAACAAATGTGTACATTTTGCTACATGAATACTAGGAGGTGAATTGCCAGGATAGAGACCATATAAATGTTGAGATTTAGTATAAACTGCCAGGTAAAATCTTCCAAAGTTGCTGTTCTAACTTATACAAATTTATATTAGTATAATATATATATGCTAATATATTATAATTATATATAATATATAAATATACTATAAGTTATATTGGTATAAGTTGATATTACTTCACCATCATTCTAAAATTTAGTATTGTCAGCCTTTTTATTTTTCACCCATTTAGTTGGATATATGGTAATGTCTATCGTTGTAGTTTAAATTTGTATTCTCCTGAAGGATCAATACCATTTTATTTGTCTTTTAACTATTTTTCTATTTAGTTATCTTTCTCTTATTTATTTGTGGGATTTTTTTATATAGTATAAAGTTATTCGTCTTCATACAGTCTTAAAAGTTATTGATCATACAATATACCCCTATCCTATGTCTTGCTTTCTCCCTTGCCAAATGGTGTCGTTTGACAAACGGAAGTTCTCAATTTTTATGCACTCAAAACTTTAATCTTTTCGCTTTTTTCCAAGTGCTTTTATGGGTCAGCTTAATAAACTTTTTTCCATCCAAAGTAATGATGATATCCTCTTGGTTTTTAGTAGAAGTGTTATTATGTTTATTTTTTTCAAATTTAGATCTACAGTTCACCTTGAAGTTTGTATATTCTGTGATATGAGGGAAAGATTATTTTTCTTTTATTTCCATGTGGATATCTAATTGATCCACCAGCATTTATTCAAAACACCATCTTTTCTTAACTGATGTGCCAATTTCTCTCTTGAGTTATCTCATCCTCTGGTCCCTCTTCTCATCCCCAGACTGACTAACCACACATGCCCTCCGTGGACCTCTCTTTGTCGTTGTCCTGTAAGGATTTTGGCTTCCCTATTTTACTTAATTGTCAACAAAAGCCTGATGGTTTGGCAAAATAAGCTCAGCAAATACACACTACTAAATGCCTCATAATTAGCACAGCATCATATTGCTCTTTTATATTTCAAAATACTAACATTATAGGAGTATAAATGTTTTTGGTTACGTGGATCACTTTTGTAATGTTTGAGTCAGGGCTGAAAGTGTGCCCGTCACCCAGATAGTGTTCATTGTACCCATTAGGTAGGTTTTCACTCATCCCCTTATCCCCCTGCTTGATTTCCACTGAGTTTTACTTCCCTCTACACATGTGTGCTCACCGGTTAGTTCCAATTTAATAGTGAGTACGTGTGGTGTTTCTTTTTCCGTTCTTGCGATACTTCACTTCGAAGTTTGGGCTCCCGTTCCATCCAAATTGTTGCAAAAGGCATTAATTCATCCTTTTTATGGTGGAGTAGTACTCCATGGTATACATATATCACATTTTATTAATCCACTCATGAATTGATGGACACTTGGGTTGATTCCACATCTTTGCAATTGCGCGTTGTGTGGCAATAAATATTCGAGTGCAGTTGTCTTTTTCGTAAAATCACTTCTTTTCTTTTGAGTAAATACCCAGTAGTGGGATTGCTGGATCAAACAGTAGATTTACTTTCAGTTCTTTGAGAAATCTCCATACTGCTTTCCATAGAGGTTGCACTAGTTTGCAGTCCCACCAACAAAGTATAAGCGTTCCTTTCTCTCTGCATCCACGCCAGCATCTGTTGTTTTTGGCCATTCTGACAGGCGTAAGGTGAGATCTCATTGTGTTTTTAATTTGCATTTCCCTGATGATTAGTGATGTTGAGCATTTTTTCAGACATTTATTGGCCATTTATCTTCCAGGTAAAGAATTTATGAAAAAGACCCCACTAGCAATCACAGCAACAACAAAAATAAGTAAATCAGACTTGATTAAATTAAAAGGTTTCTGCACAGCCAAGGAAATAATCAACAGAGCAAACAGACAGCCTACAGAATGGTAGAATATATTTGCAAGCTATACATCCGATAAAGGGCTAATAACCAGAATCTACAAAGAACTCAAGTAAATCAGCAAGGGAAAAAAAAACATAAAAGAGTGGGCAAAAGACAAGCACAGAATCTTTTCAAAAGAACATATTGTTCTTTAAGTAGATCCTGATGTCTCAAACAGCTATGGAAATCTGGAGGTGGGAGATCTTTATTCTTACATGAGGAAATAGGAGACATTTTCTGAGAAGGTAGGGAATGAGGTGTAGCTGTGGAGTTTTGTAAGATTTTAACTGGCAGATAAGGAACCAGCGGTTTTGGAAGAGGGAGCAACTTGAGTACAACCAGGAGGCAATAAGTCTGTTTAGGAGAGAGAGGAAAAATGGATGTGACAAAACCGTGAGATAACATGCATTTTAGAGTATGTGTGTGTGAGAGAGAATGTGGGTACATGTGGGTGTGTTTTGAGTGCTAGGTTATAAATCTAAGATGATATCTTATCACCAAGTTCTAAAATTGGGTAAATATGCTTTGGAGTGCATGAAAAAAGTATATTGAGTATGGGAAGAAAATATTAGGTCTTCTGTTTATATTTTTATCTAAGCACAAGTAGGAAATTGAATGTTACTAATGTTTACTATTTAGGTAATTAAGTATGAAATGTCTGATTTCCTTAAGTATTAACTTTGTTGATTTCGCTGACATTTCACTTTGACACTTCTTGTTTCATTTTTATTGTGAAGGTACATCATTTTTGCAAACGCATGGTTTGGCTTGCGATTATCTTTCAAATTTTTTTTAGAGCAATTTTTGTGAAACCATGGATAAGTCAAAAATTCGAGTTATTTTCAAATATGAGTTCCATCGTGGAACCAATGTGGGGCAGACAGCTTGAAATATCAACAAATTGTTTGGGAAGGATGTGGCTAATGAACACACAGTACTTCATCAATGGATTGAGAAGTTCTATTCTGGTGATTTTAATCTTGACAATGAGCTCCGTGGGTGACCTGAGACCCAGGTGGATAATGATGAACTGAAAGCTGTAGTGCAGGCGAATCCATCTCAACTTACATATGAATTAGCAGCAAGATTTGACATTACTATTCCAACAGTATTGGACCATTCGAAACAAATGGGCAAGGTAAAGAAGCTGGATAGATGGGTACCGCATGAATTGAACGAGTGTCAGAAGAGAAATCGTCTCAAAGCTTGCCTTTCTTTGCTGTCACGAGATAAAGGCGAACTATTTCTACACCGTATTGTTACGTGTGATGAAAAATGGATTCTTTATGACAATTGCAAGTGTTCAGCACAATGGTTGGATAAAGACGAAGTGCCAAAACACAGTCCAAAACCAAATATTCATCAGAAAAAGGTAGTGGTGTCTGTTTGGTGGTCTGGTGCTGGTGTTATCCACTACAGATTCATGAAACCTGGTCAGGAGATTACAGTGGATGTCTACTGCAGCCAATCAGACGAAATGATGAGGATGCCTGTGATTAAGCAGCTGAGATTGGCCAATAGAGACAGGCTAATCCTCTTGCAAGACAACACTCGACCATATGTTGCACAAACAATGCTGCCCAAACTACAGAGGCTGGACTTGGAGACTCTCTGTCATCCACCGTATTCACCAGACCTTGCACCAAATGACTACCACTTCCTCCAGGCTTTGGACCACTTCTTGCAAGGAAAAATATTCAGTTCTCAACAAGCTGTGGAAAACGTGTTTGGCAATTTCGTGGCCACTCGCTCTCCAGGCTTCTTCACTGCTGGCATAAAAAGATGGCAGAACTGTGTCAATAGTTCAGGCGCACACTTTGATTAATTGTACTGCTTCTTGTTTGAGATATAATAAACTACACTTTTGATTCAAACTTGTACATTTCATATTTAATGACCTAATTTTTGTTTTAACCAGAGGCATCCTGTATCTGTCATATGTCAGTAACAGGACTCAGGTGTCCTGAGGAAAGGGTGAGAATCGCACTATGGAGAGGATTGTCAGTGGCTCTTGGATCCCTGGTTTCATAATTTAATAAAGACGTACCTGATTAAAATGAATTTATTATTTTGTTGTCTAGTTTTAACTAAATATTTGCAAAAAAGACACATGGTATAAATGATTACTCTAAAGAAATTAAAGGTTTACAATACTAGCAATCAGAAGAATTAAGGTGAAACATAAGGTCATGGTACAGAGCTGCACTTTCCCATCCAGGGGTAGCTCTTTCCAGATATTTATGAAATGTGTTAATTATTACCTACTCTCTCTTGAATATAAGTGGGTAAAATATTAAAAATACATCATCTAGAAGATTGCTAGAAATACGAGTTACTTTCTCTGGTTTTAACAGTTAAACTTACCCTGCATATTGTTCCATGAGATACTAGCTAAAAATATTGAATACCATGAAGCCATCATGACTAGCTTCAGTTAAAATTAAGCTTCCAAAGTCTGAAGACAAATTCCTATGATGTTTCTGATGATATTTAGTCATGTAGTACTTAATCCAGAACTTTGTAAAGTTTCACTAAAGTGAATAATCAATGTTTAGAAGCCTTAATTTAATATCTTAAAAAAAACACATATGATTGAGAAAAATGGATTCTCACTGAGAGAAAAAATGGCTGAAACGATAAGCAGAAAATGAGATTACCCCAAATTGAAAACATCTAGTGTCATTAAAAATATAGTTGGATATTTGAAAAATCAGAGATCATATAAATTAATACTGAATGGGAAGGCTTTAGACAAAATGAATGAAATCATATGTATGTACACATGTATGCACACTTTCATTTAATATGCTTTCATTTGGTGTATAATGTACATATGTGTATATATAACACATGCACACGCATACACTCACAAATTGTACTAGCTGCCATATTCCTTTTAATGGCTAAAAAATATGTCCATGATTTTACATGACAAATTCTTTTTTGCTGAATATTTATGTTACTTCCAAATTTTACTACCTGTGTTAGAGACAGGCTTATAGTCATTCTACACTGAAATATCTGTGACTATGTAAATTTGTCTGGTTGAGCAAAGCATTAGCAAGCCTTGGATGGGTAGATATTTGCTGTATACTCCAATGGCAGTTTTATGAGTAATTAAGTGATAGTTTACCCTCTGTTTGCCTGGTTCGTCTGTTATTCATTTTTTTTGAAATCAGACAGTGAATCTAGGGTCACTTATTAGCTACTTAAACCTTAGCATTTGGAACCTTTGCCAGGTACATTGAGAAACAGAAGAAAAATGAAATTTAACCCTCAAAATAACATTGGAAAATAAAGCCCTGGTGGGGACTTGACTAGGTGACTTGAACCATAACTAAAATGGGCCATTTATGATTTGACCTTGACAAGTTAGTTAAGTTTATGGTGGCTTTTCCCCAGATGAAATGGCTCTTTTGGAAAAGACAAGGATATTTCTAACAGCTGAGTCTTAGTAAGTAGATCACCAAACAGGTAGACGGCTCAATGCATTAACGAGTGGACTGCTGTGGCTTATGTTCAACTACACATACCGCTTGGCCTGGAGATGCAGGTAGGGCAAGATGCTAAAAGAGCATTATAATGATGCTAAAAGCATACTATGGGAGGTTTTTAGTTCAATTGAAATATTACATCAAAAAAGAAGAAAAAGATTTTAGTAATAACTTTCACACTGTTACTTGTGTTTTTCAGTCAAGTGTTCAAAACAACACAGTTTGTGTGAGTTGAAGAGCACTAGGAGATGAAGTCGTAGCTGTGAGTTGTTAGCGCTGTGTTTAGGAGGCTGTGACAAAACAGCTGCCCGCCGTCCTGTTAGGTGTCCTCAGAGGAAAAGCAGGAAACTGGAGGGTCTCATATTTTGGGTTCATTCATGAGGTTTTACTATCTGTACTTTTTCTATGTCTTTGTAATTTGTTTCATGAAAATTACTCAAAATGATTTTGTAATATTGAGGAATAATATAAAAAATCACACACTCTTAAGAGCATCAATGATATGCACATATATTCATACGTACATATTGTGTGTAACATTTAATCACCTTAGGAAGCACATTGTACACTACCCTATTCCTCTTTGTTATGTCCTAAAATTTTTAACAAAGCTGCTTCCTAAGTACCTGGACTGGTTGCCAGACAGCTCCTGGGTTGACTATTGATAGCTCTGAGTTAAATGCTGAGCTCCGAATGCAGTAAGTGGTAAATTGAGTTGATATTGCCAGATGGGGTTTTGCAATCGAGCTTGTTCAGTTCCCATCTTCTCTATGAAATAATATAATTGAATTGATTCCTACAGAGTTTATCTGGAGAGCTTCAGTGTCTTTCCTGCCACTGCGAGATTGACATAACGGCTGTTATGGACAACCTGCATGGGGAAGCTGTTAGGGCGAGCCTTAGTGAGTTAATGTCTTTACAGATCCTTCATGTCAGTACGCATCTTGCCGTTCCCTCCGGACCACTGTTCTTCCTTAGCTTCAGCACATGACAGCCTTTGTACCGAGTGCATCCAGCAAACAGTGTTTCAGCGCACAGCAAATGAATCCCCTCACTTGCCTGAAGCCTACCAAGATTTTATAAATTTTAGCTACCAAAGTTAAGAGTATTGGCTTGAACTTTGTTTGGATTTACTGATACTCTATTGAGGCACATTAAAATAGCATTGTTAAATAAAATATTTAACATTGGATTCAATTCCAAGAGTGATGCAAATGCATTCTTAGAAGAATTCCTTTCCTCTGTTAGGACTCTTGCCTCAGTCTTTGCTGTGCCAAGTGGTGGTTCATGAAAAACAGATGACAACCCGCAGACCTCAGGAAGCTTTGTTCTTACATAATAGACTCAATTAGACGGGGGTGGGGGGGGGTGCCTTAATGGGTAAAATTAAATAAAATGAGCAGTACAGCTTCCTGTACATTTATTCTTTCCTAACATTTACTTCACGTGTATCTTTGAAAAATTCAGTGACTACGTCACATACTCTATATTTCATGATCTACTTTCTCACTGTTATCTTGGAAAGGCATATGCACATTGCATAGTGCTAGCTTACTTCTTAGAGTCCAGTTCTCTTGAGGCCAAAGTTACTGTTTCAATGTCATATCGGCATTATTCTCTATGTCCAAACTTGGCCCAGGTGAGCAAGCAAATTCATGTATATGCCAATGCATATTCAAGATGCAAAGTAGTTATTTTTATATGAAAGCTATTGTGTATATTCATATATGCACATATGTAATGTTTATGTTTGTATTTGCTATGGCTTGCATTTATGTCTCCTATATTGAGATACCTAGAGAATAGCCTGTACTTAATATATAGGCAGTAAATGCTTTTTGAAAGACAAGTTGAATGAAATGTGGATACATTTACTCCTCTTCATGATATTTGAATTGCTTCAATCAATTTTCTTATACTTACCCGTTTTTATTGAGCTTCGATCAGTTTTAAACCAAAAGAAATACTGTAGCTTCTATGAGAGAGCCAGTGTGTGTGTGTGTGTGTGTGTGTGTGTGCGCGTGTGTGTGTGCGTGCGTGCGTGAACGCTTAGCTCAGTGATTACAGATGGACTTCATGGAAGCTGCCTCTCTGTCACTCCATGGTCCATCCTATTTCTATTTTGTGCCTTTCCTGGTTTTTTTTTTTTTTTTCCAAAAGAGTTCAATTTAATGCACTATCAGCTGAGTCCTCATCCTACTTTAAGAGCCTCTTTTTCCCTTTGAGTAGTTCTAATATTTCTATTGCTTCATTTTATCAGCTTTACACCCCTATTAACTTTGCAAATAATGAAAGAAATGAGGGCAGGAGATGACAGGGAGTTTTTGGAGTGTTATTAGTGCGTTCCTTTATATAAGCACAGTAAATTAGTTAAGGTCATAATTAACAGGCTTGGAAATATTAATGCTTCGATTCTTATTATTTGACACTGAGTTCTAGAAGTTTAAATACTAGGCGGCATGTCTTCCATTCTTCCAATCAGCGAAGAGTAAGAAGAAAAGTACAAATAACTTCTTTCGCCTTTTCTCATGATATGGAAGTTTAAGTTACACTTTTCTCTATAGTGCTACAAATCTTGGTTGCATTTATTTTTTCAGTTTAACATACAAAATACAGAATTTTAGTGAGAACTTGAGAAATACTGAATATTCCTGGGCAGACTTGTCTTTGGTTTCTCTGTGCCATATGTGTGCTTTGGTCGCCTTCATCTCAGGCAGCATGCTGCTCCCCGCATATGCTACTGGAAGGAATAAAACGGAGACTATGCCACCAATTTATAAACCACAGTCTTTTTCTCCCAAAGTTTTTTTTAACCTTTTCCCCCAAAATATTATTAATGGCAAGGCTCATTTCTAAGAGAATAAAAGCTATAAAGCTCGCTTTTATTTAATTATAATTTAAGACCCGATCTTCCCATTAAGTTCTTGGAAGGTAGATGCCCTACTGGGAGAAACAGTAAGGTAATAATTCCTATTTTCACATTCAGGCTCGACTGTATACCTGAAAAGTGACATTGAGCTAATCATTTAACTTTCAAAGAAAGCAATATTTTCATGAGTAGTGTAATTAAAAATGATACCCACCTCAAAATATTTTCTCAAATTTATATGTTATAGTATCTAAACTATTCTTTATATATGATAAACTGATACTGATTCAAGTTAAGTATTTATCTTTACCACTGAGAAGGAAATTGCATCAAGATAGATGTTGGAAAAATCAGCATAACTATATCAGGGAAAAATATAACAAAATGTATGTTGGGATAACACTGGCTTTTTAACTATTGATATTTTAAGCCTAAATATCTTTATCTGTAAATAGGGATATAACAAAACTCAATTTATAAGCTATAATTAAGATTGAGCTAATGTATGTAAAATTCTTAGCACAGAGATTGGTACATGATAACTATATATTAAATTTAGCTATTATTATTTTGTTTCATAAATTGTGGCTGTTCAGGCTGTGCTCTCTGACAATCAACAGATGAAAGCAATATCTAAAATCTAGGGATGTTGTTGTGGTGACTATAAAGCCAATGATTAGTATATTTATAAATGTTATTATGTTCCCCAAGATCTAATTTTCTGTCTGTATTAGACATTAGCATATGGAAGCAGCTGAAATGTCATGAATAACTGAATAATATTAGAACACACATGTGAATCTTACAGACTTATAATAATTAATGATAAAAGTGGTCTATACTATTCTAAATGGTGAGGAGGGTCACCATTCTAAAAGGAATTTGGTTGTATTATCTCCGTCCATTGCAATAACTTTAACTAGGTTAACTGCATGATCCAAAAGCTTGTAAAAAGGCTTAGCATTCTATAATAAATTGTTACTTAGGGACTTAAAAGAAGTCCAAGTATGTTTTTAATTAGCATATCAATGTTATGTGCTTGTTAAGTGCTTGAAACAATTATTAACTTAAATATTTCAAGTATTCTTTCCGAAATATGATTTGAAGAAAATATTTGATAATGAAGGAGAAATACCAATATGCTCCTTTATAATTGTTCACCTCAATGATATGATTAAAATTGCTGAATTGAATTGTTTAAAGGGAATAAAGATTTTAATTTCTTTCAAAACTGTAATTTTCTCAGGATATTCTAAAATTCTTAATATGGTGAAATGATAATCAAGCAGGAGTTTATTATTTTGACTTTGGATTTATGGGATTGTATATAGCTTTGCAGCATATAGAAGTGCTTGGAGGATTAGGATAGTGTTTGCTTTTGGCAGGCTAAATTAAAGTGGTAATAAAATCAGTCATTATGAAACTCCTTTATTACTTTTTAAAAATATAATTTTTTCTGTTTTTTCAAAAGTTTAACCATAAACTACATACATATTGAAAACCCAACTTTAAGAAATGTCAATTGGAAAATGATATTAAATGTCTGGGAGAGCTAAATTATCACATGAATCATCGATTGTGAGAGTAAATTTAGTCAGCTGTCAGCCTTATGCTGTGTATATTGGGATTGATTAGGGTATGTTTTTAAATCTTTCACCTAATTTCAAGTCAGTGGTAAAAAAGAACGTTACAACTTCTTGGTTAATTTCCAGTTGCTTTAAATGTATAATTTTGACCTATTTGAAATTGTGGAACTATCTTATTTGCAAATCAGTATTTTTAATATGCAATATTTTAAATTTATAGGTAGATATTCTCAAATCAATGAAGCATGAATAAATAGGTATTACTTCTGAAACACTTTATATGTATTTTATGTTATAGATGTAGGCCATAGTATTTTAGCTCATTGGATATGCACATAATAACAAGTATAATATTATAAGGAAAATATTACCATCTCAGCTGTAATATTTTGGCCTAATGTTAGAGAAGCCTGATGATTTGACAGTCATATTTCTTGTAAAAAAAAAAAAAAAAAAAAAACATCATGAAAGCTATAAGGATATACCAGATCTAAGGGAAGTGAGAGTTCGATTGCTGTTGCTATGTTTAGTATATTTTAACCCAAGCATGTTGAATCTACTTCTGGAGCCTGTAATTCTCATGTAAATATAATTATTGAGAAGCATTTGACCACAAAAGGGGGCTTGTCACATACCCCTGAGGGGCCCCAATGACTAGCAAGTTATAAAAGCCTAAGGAACCCTGAGCCCAGTAATACTTCATCCCAGATTCCCATGTCGTTCTGGGTTATGTATTAGCCAGAATCTCTCTTGACTCTTTTTCTTAGGTCTAGACTAGAACGGTCTGACTGGAGTGGTTTCATCTGTCTTTGCTACCCATTTTCTCTCTAGCAGGTTCTCCTTTGACCTTCTAAATATAGATCAATATTAGCAAGAGGCCTCCTTCATATTAGGACTCCATTTCCTCAGGGAGGAAATGGGGATCCTTAGAATTATTTTGGAGTGAGGCACAATTGTATTATATAATAAAGTTTTTTTTTTTCTTTTCAGTTATTGTTTCATTCCATACATTTGTTTAATTCTGACTTAAACCAAAAATAGCAGAATTTCCTCTCTGGTAAGAGTTTTGCCCTTAGGATAAACTGGCTTAAAGATCGAGTGTGAGTTAAGTCACAATTAAAACACTCCCTTTGAGTAAAGTTACAGTTGACCCTTGAGCAACATCATTTTGAATTGTCTGGGTCCATTTACATGCAGAGTTTTCAGTAAATATATTTGAAAGTTTTTTGAAGACTTGTGACAATATGAAAAAATTCATGAATGAATCATGTAGTGTAGAAATATAAAAAAAATTAAGAAAAAGGTATGTCATAAATGCATAAAATATATGTAGATACTAGTCCATTTTACCATTTACTACCATAAAATACATACAAGTCTATTGTAAAAAGTTAAAATTTGTGAAAACTTATGCGCACGCAGACCATAACTAGGTATTAGAATGACATGGTGCCATTTGCAGTCAAGAGAAATGTAAACAAACATAAAGATTCCGTATTAAATCATAACTGCATAAAATTAACTGTAGCACTTACTGTAGGAGAACTAAAAATCTTAAGCCCCTCTGCCACCGTTGACAAAATGGACCTTATAAAGGGGTATAAAGCATGACTGCACACGTGCATTGCGTGTTTCTCCTTTCATACATATTCATGGCTCCTACCATAGTTTGTTAAGTATGGACATTTGGCCACCCCACTCAGCGTAAACTCCTGTCCCCATTGTCCCCCCCTGGAAGCACACGTTTCTGGCTTTTGGCTGGGGCCTCTGCTCTCCAGCCTCCTGGGACGGCCACCCTCAGGTTGCAACTCATTATGACAACAAAGCTCTCCTTCCCAAATTATGAACCTCATTATATTTTTTCAGTTAACATGTACTACAGTAATAATCTTGTGCCCACCATTTCGAAATAAATGAATTTAGCATAGGGACCAAGGTAAAAAAAGAAAAGGAAATTTATGAAGCCGTTGCTGCAGCTATGCCAGCAAGCACAAAAACCATGTACTTTTTGTTAAATACCTTTTTACCTTGCATTGAAAATACACCTTTTATGTGGGTGCAGGATTGCTATAAGAAAGGCAGAGCTATAAAATCTAACATGATTTGAGAAAAAGCAAAGTTATTATATGACGACTTAAAGCAAAAGGAAGGTAAAGTATCTAAAGCCAGAGAATTTCAGAGAGCAAAGAATGGCTTTATAATTTTAGAAAGATGTGTGGCTTAAAACATGTCAAGATGCAGGAGAAGCAGCTTCTGTCCACCAAGAGGTGGCAGACAAGTTCCCAGATGCCATTAAGAAAATCACTGGAGAGTCAAGCATGGTGTTTCATGGCTGTAGTCCCAGTGACCTGGAAGGCTGAGGTGGGAGAATTGCTTGGGGCCGGGAATTGAGACCAGCCCGGGCAACGTGGGGAGATCCTGTCTCTATAAAATGAAAGTAAATTAGCCAGGTGTGGTGGCACGTGCCTGCAAGCCCAGATACCTGGGAGACTGAGGCGGGAGGATAACTTGAGTCCAGGAGTTTTCGGCTGCGGTGAGCTGTGATTGTGCCACTGCACTCCAGCCTGGGGAGCAGAGAAAGAGCCCATCTCTAAAAAGTGTCTAAAAAAAGAAAAAGAAAATCATTGAGGAGAAATGATTTCTGCCTGAACACAGAACAGATTTTTAATTCAGATTAAGATGCCCTGTTTTGGAAAAAAAGAAGAGTCATTTATTAGTAAGAAAGAGAAGCAAGCACGGGAGTTAAGGCAGGAAGGGGCCGGCTAACTCTACTGTTTTGTGCAAACGCAGCTGGGTTTATGATAGGGACTGCCGCTATCTAGAAAGCTGCTAATCCCCAAGCCTTGAAAGGAAAAGATAAACACCAGCTGCCTGTAGTTGAGTTGTACAGCAAGAAGGCATGGACAATGGAACCCTTTTTCTGGCTTGGTTTCATTAATGCTTCATCCCTACAGTCAGGAAGTACCTTGACAGTAAGGGACGGCCTTTTGAAGTTCTTTTGGTACTGAGCAATGCCCCATGCAGAACCCCAGGAGGTCAACAGCGAAGGTGTTGAAGTGGTCTGCTTGTCCCCAAACACAATGTCTCTAGTTCAGCCTCTGGATCAGTAGGTCATAAGGACCTTTAAGACTCATAACACAGGGCATTATATGGAAAGGATCGTCAATGCTAAGGAAGAAAAACCTTGATAGAGATGTAACAGAATAAATGACCTGAAAAAGGGCAAAAAATGTTTTCTGTCTCTGTAAAAACCTCCCCCATTCTTAGAGAACTACAACCTGCATCCCTCCCTCAGGCCAGTGGGCAGGAGAGGCAGGCTGGGAACCGTCCTCTGTTCTTTGTGCTACAGGAGAAGCTCATGAACTATCTGGGTGGAGTCCAGGTCCAGGTGGGCAAAGGTCACAAGATTGTCTTCAATCATAACTATAGTTCAGCAACAACCTGAAGCTAAAAAGCCTCCCTTTAAAAGCTCTGTGTTGGCCGGGCACGGTGGCTCACGCCTGTAATCCTAGCACTCTGGGAGGCCGAGGCGGGCGGATCCTTTGAGCTCAGGAGTTCGAGACCAGCCTGAGCAAGAGCGAGACCCCATCTCTACTAAAAAAATAGAAAGAAATTAGCTAGACAACTAAAAATATATATATGAAAAAAAAAATTAGCTGGTCATGGTGGCACGTGCCTGTAGTCCCAGCTACTCGGGAGGCTGAGGCAGGAGGATCGCTTGAGCCCAGGAGTTTGAGGTTGCTGTAAGCTAGCCTCATGCCACGGCACTCACTCTAGCCAGGGCAACAGAGACTCTGTCTCAAAAAAAAAAAAAAAGCTCTGTGTTTCTACTTATGATTAGGACACTGGCATTTTAAGACAGGAGTCTCCATCTTGCTCATTTGCTGGCAGATTAATAAGCCTCTCTTTCCTTTTCCTCAACCGCTTGTCCTCATTCTTCTGATGCGGCCTCAGGGACAAGTGCCGGGCTTTTGGTAACAGAGAGAATATCATGAAAGTCTGGAAGGATTACACCATTGAAGATGCCATCCTTGTTACAGAAAGTCATCGAGCCCAAAACAATAAGCAAACGTTGTCCAGATATTGTGTGTGACTTCAGAGGATTTACAACAGAGCCAACCCAGGAAGTCATGAAGGAGATTGTGGATACAGTAAAAAAAAAAAAAAAATGTTTGCAGGTGAAGGGTTTCAAGTTATGGATCTTGGAGAATCCAAGAGCTAAGAGACACCACACCAGAGAAATGAACAGAAGACAACTTGGTGGCGACGAGTGCTCTGAGCAAGTGCAGGGCCATGAGGGAGATGTAGAGGAAGCAGTGCCAGAAAACAAACTGAAACCGCTTTTGACTTTTTTTATGACGTGGGCACTTTGATATGTTAACTTAAAATCAATTTGTAAATTTGGAAGGGAGAGCTTTACCTTTTATGAAGAGTTACAGCCTGCAAGGTGGCCGTGCTGACAGTCTGGGAAGCATCGCTCCCACCAGAACTTGGAAACAGGCATTTCGAGGGAGGGGAGGTGGAAGAGGGATTTGTGCTAAACAGGTCGGCCAAGAACACATATTCAACAGGTTAGAAAAGGACCTGTGAATATTCATAAAAGGGATCCCGATGCATGCGTATTGAGAAGACATGCACGTTACATGTGATTTAGCATTTAAATGTGTTACCATTACAAATGTGTTCCATCAAAAGGCCTTTTTAGGACACAAAGGCACTCAAGCGACCAGAACCAGTCCCTGATTGCTAGTGTTCTTATCAGGAAAAAGGGATTGAAATCAGTCTCTTGTCCAGTCAGAGATCTAGTTACGGCTTGTGGAACAGGAGGATCAGTCTGCCAAGGCCTGGCAGTAGATGAGCTGCAACTTGTTTTAATATTGCTTATCTTAAGGACAGTGCTTGTTTAGGTACTAGAGGGGGAAAAAAAACTTGTGGCAGTTAGAATATAGTTTATTCTTTAAGTATAGAGATGCGTGACTTAATCCTGTATTCATAGCTCCTCTTACAACCTGTTGAATATGTATTCTTGGCCAACCTGTTCAGCATAAATCCCTGTTCCACCCTCCTCTCCCTCGAAATGCCTGTTTCCAATCTCTGCTGCACCACAGCAAAGAACTATCTAGACCAAAACGACAAGGCTGAGATGGAGAAACCCTGGTTTGTAAAAAATGACAAATCCTAAGTTCTCTAGTTTTTAAAATGTTCATTTCTAACAAAGTGAGCGTGTAACCTTCTAAAGCCATTTGCATTCTTTAGATAAGTTATCGAAGGTTCAGTAACTGAATTTATTTCTAAATTGTATGGAATTATCCTGCATTTCGTATTAACTACCAGGCACAATAGCTTATCCCTTAAAATCTTTGGTTAGAAATGAAATATACATGTGGGATTTTTGTTTTTGTTATTTTTTGTTACTTGATTTCTCACTTAAGTGACTCGTCCGAATGTAGCCAGTGTGTCAATTATTTGAAATACATGGATGCTTACTTTGTGTCTTTCCTAAAACGCTTGGCTACCCCGCTGTCTGTATTTCTCTATCCTCATAAAGCCACTATGCGTGGCACGCGTGATGCTTTCCTTCATCACAAACCTGCTCCTCTTTTAGGCTCCCTCGTTACCCAAAAAGACAGTATTCACTCAAATAGCAGGGCCTCCAATCCAGGTGTCTTGCTGTCTTGCTTGACTCCTCTCTAGCATACTCCATAGTGGCATAACCTGTTGGAACTACGTTTAGAATAAATCCAATTCCAACACTTCACACCACCTCCACTGCTGCCCACCTAATCTTCATGACTACTATCTCTTTTCTAAATTGACGAAAACATCTCCTAATGGCTGTCATTCTTGCCCCCGTTTTTGAAAGGCACAGCAGTTCTCCCACGCGTTGAAAACCTTTTGGTAGACTGTGATGAACTGTAGGCCCTTACAACACTAGTGCTAGAACTTGTGCATCAATCCCATTTTCTATCCTCTGTCCCCACACTGTGCTCCATTGTGTTGTCCTTGTTATGCCTTGAACAAGGTGAGCTCGTTCTGGAACAGGTCTTTGCACTTGCTGCACAGCGATGACCATCCTCCTCATACCTGCACGCTTCTGCCCTCCTGCGGTTAGTTCTCTGCACAAACGTGGCTTCCTCAGAGAGCTCCTTCCCACCCCTGTCGCTCTTAACTGCAGATCTCTTTTGGCTTGTTTTTCACAGTTCTTCATCCCAACAGAAATTATGTTTTTTACTAATGGTTTCTTCATCGTCTTTTCGCTAGTAAAATATAAGCCCCTCAAGAGCAAGGACTTTACTGTATTCAAAGCCGTATATCCCCAGGGAGTAGAAGATTGCCCGGTGTCTGCTAAACATTTGTTATATAATTTCATATAGTGAATAAATATTGATCAATTTTGATACTGATAGTGGAATGGCAGACAATTAAGTCTTATGGAATTAAGTAAAACATTAACAAATTTAAGCTGTATTTTATAGATTTTTACCAGGAAAACAGATTCTTAAAATAATCCTGTTTTGAAAAGCAGCCTTTTAACTTCAGTTTACAAATTTCAAGCTGAGTTAAACCTATATTGGTTTTGCTGCTGTATTTGATGGTACTTTCGACCAATTTTGAGCACCACTGATTCATAGTGTAGTTTAAGTAAATCAAAGACAGCAAAATACAGTTGCTTTGTGCATGACCAATGTATTCCTTGGCAGTATTCATCTGTGCCAGGCAAAGCCACCTACTGCTTCAAGAGCACAGCCATTTTTTTCTGTTTACTGCAAGCGCATTATTCCACAGCTTGGCAGTGACGGATAAGTATATCAAAAGATTGAGAATTTTGTGTGATATGTGATTGTAGACTATTCAAATAGCCATTCAAATAGCCACCAGTCCTTTTTCAATGGGAAATCGTGATTTTTATACTGGTCAGGGATAAAGAAAGAATACTGAGGTCCATTTTCTATGTAAATTAATATATTATTTTTAAATAAGAGTATAAGCTAATCAGTTTATACTAGATTAATTAAGTAAATAAACTTATATGTTGAACTGTGTAGCTAAGAATCGTAACTTCTAATTATGTGCCCATTACAGGGTTAAAAGTGAATTATTATTTTGTATTTTCTTCAGTGTAAAAATCTTGCACATGATAACAATAAATCCAAAATGTTCTATGCAAAAGGCTGGCCCAGGTGAATAATGAAATGAAACAGTGGTATTATTAATTGACCCCACGGGCCATCACCAAGCCAGTGAAACCCAGGACTGGTCAGAATCCCTGGCCACATCACCCCGTGCTCCTGTCTTCCATGACTACCCCAATCCATGTACTCTTAAATAGATGAAATCAGGAAAAGTGAAACATGACAACCTTGATGGAGAAAACATCATGAAATCCATATCGTATAGATACAGTGTAATAGGTTTGCATGGCAATCAGTCCCATATATTTGTCTTGGAAATGGAGGGAGAAGTAATAGTTTGCTTTTACGTAAGTATTTTAGCTTCATTCACTCATTTTTTGGTTTTTTGCACTGCAATTAGAGTAATTTTTTTGAACACCAAGAGTCACTTCTGAAGAACAGGAAAGTGCTGAAGGTACATACTTCATTTAGTCATTCATTTCTCTGTATGGCTAACATCTGATGAGTTCTGTGAAGTGTCATAACTGTTCTGATGTCTCAAGTTACAGTTTTAACTAGTTGAACAAGGTTCTTGTCCTGAAGGATTCACTGTTGTATATATATGGAAGCTATTTCATATTTTGATAAGAGTTGAGTAAGAAAGAAAGTGATATAATAAAGAGTAATTTGTGTTATAATAAAGACACATATGTAATACGTGTTTTTAGGGGGTTTCTATTTTATATAAGGTGGTTTGAGTCTGAAGTGATTGCCTTAATTTATCTCATTATATGGTATGAGCTCTATCATTAAATGAATATGTAGTCATATGTTTATTTTATTCTTTCAAATAGCATTCAGTAAATATTTATTGAGGGTCTACTTCATGCCAGACAGTAGTCTAAGTGCTGTGATGCAGCTTATATGAGTTAGGGTTCTCCTAACTAATAGGAGGTATCTATCTATCTATCTATCTGTCTGTCTATCTATCTATGTATGCATACACACACATGTATATTGTATTTATATAGGGGATTTATTAGGGGTACTGGCTCATGCGATTATGGAGACTGAGAAGTCCCACAACAGGCTGTCTGTAAGGTAGAGCCCCTAAGATACTAGTAGCATGGTTTAGTCCAAGGTCAAAGGCGTCAGAACCAGGAAAGCCTACGGTGTGATTCTGTCTGAAGCTGAAGGCCTGAGAACACCTGGGGGAGCGGGCCTGAGCATAAGTGCTGGAGCCCAAAGGCTGGGGAACCTGGAGTCCTCATGTCCAAGGACAGGTGAGGAAGAACGTGTCCCAGCTTCAGCAGGTAGCTCGACACATTCACCTCCTCTATGTTTTTGTTCTCTCTGGGCCTTCGGCCAGTTGAATGGTGCCCAGCCACGTTGAGGACAGCTCTTCCCTGCCTGTTCTACTCAGACTCCCATGCCGATCTCTTCTAGAAACATCCTCACATACACACTTAAGAAAATGCTTCACTAGGTTTCTAGGTATTCATTAATCCAGCCATGTTGATGCCTAAAATTAATGATCACACAATTGCAAATAAAAAAGGCAAAAATCTTCTTCTCATATAGCTGACATTTCAGTGGAGGAAAAAGTATGTGCAAGAGAAATAAGAAAAACATTTTATATTGTGATAAATGTTAAAGAGAAACTTATAGCAAAGCACAGGGGATAGCAAGTAGAAGGTAGAGGTATTGTATTAATAATTTAAATTAGGAAAGATCTTACTGAAAGGTGAGCCTGAGCAATGACCTGAACGAAGTGAGGTACCCAGCCATGGAGACTTTTTCTGAAGAGTGGCCCAAGCAGAGAGCAGCAGGTTCAAAGGCTGTGAGATGGGAATATTCCTGCTGTGTTCAAGGAATATCAAGGCAGACAAAATGGTCTAGTGAGTAATAAGGGAGATCAGTAAAAGGCAAAGTCCGAGAGCTGATAGTGGCTCGGTCACGCCGCAGACAGTGATGAGGACTTTGGTTTGTCCTCTGAGTATAATGAGAAGCCATCAGGAGGAGTGGCACTATCCGGTTTATGGTTTAACATTTCTGTACGTATTTTTCTGTGCAGAAAATGTATTGAAGTGGATATGGGCAGAAGCAGAATACCTAACCAGGGGTATTTTCGAATTGTCTAGGAAAGAGATGGTGGTGGCTTAGACCAACATGGCGATTGCAGATGTGTAGAAAATACAGATAATCCCTGACTTGCGATTTTTAATTTAACGGTGAATGTGAAAGTGACATGCAGTCAGTAGCAACCACACTTTGAGTACCCAGACAACCATTCTGTTTTCACTTTCAATACAGTATTCAATAAATTACGTGAGATATTCAACATTTGTTATAAAATAGGATTTGGGGAGTAAGATTATCTATGTTTTAAAAACTAGAAGGATTGTGGATATTATTATAAATATTATAGTTTATTTTATATTTACTTGGACCTTTTTGAATCTTTTCATTGTGCCATCAATTTATGAGGCAGGTAGCTTAGACACTATGGTCTAAAACTTTATAAGAAAACTGGTGCAAAGAGTAGTCAAAACAAATCTAGGTATGGCAAGGGCCACTGATTAAAAACAAGCACCTGCTCCCTCTTTAAACACCCCCATTTTTTGGTAGGCGAAATGACCTGTACTTAGACAATGCTAAATAATTGAGCCAAAACGACTTTTATGACAGAATGTATGTCCTGTTAGTATAGTTTTAAGTCCTTGTTTTTGCTTTTTAAACTTATAGCATTCCTTTGAATCAAGAACTTACAAAATTTAAGTACACTGTGATTCCCTCAACTTGCTGTTAAATCCAAGATTCATAAAACCATTAGTACTTGAGCCAATAAAAAATCTGCCATTAAATAATTTCAACAAAAGCAAAATCGTATAACCAAATCTCCTTTTCCTTGAGACAAGGGTAGCATTTACGCACGCTTGTTCTTCCTTCGTTTCTCTTCCCATCTTCACCCTGCACCTGCTGTCCAGCACCGTCCTGCCGAGTACCTATTGATCATCATTTTTTACAAACTGACTGTTGTTGGGGTCTTCCATCCTTTTATTTGCTTCATCAACTGAAAATTCAAAAATATGTATTCAAAGTGCCTATAACGTCATATAAGTTCAATGAAAGTTTCTTCATTTCCTCTAATAGGGAAGAATCATTAAAGATGTCTCAAATGAAAATTTTAAAAACTCACCGTATTTCCCCAGAAATGTGGTTTCAGCTCTCACTTGGTTTTAGATAAATAACTGAATATTAAAAATGAATGCTGGCCGAGCGCAGTGGCTCACGCCTGTAATCCTAGCACTCTGGGAGGCCGAGGTGGGAGGATTGTTTGAGCTCAGGAGTTCGAGACCAGTCTGAGCAAGAGCGAGACCCCGTCTCTAGTAAAAAATAGAAAGAAATTAATCGGACAACTAAAAATATATATAAAAAAAAAAATTAGCCAGGCATGGTGGCGCATGCCTGTAGTCCCAGCTACTCGGGAGGCTGAGGCAGAAGGATCACTTGAGCCCAGGAGTTTGAGGTTGCTGTGAGCTAGGCTGACGCCACGGCACTCTAGCCCGGGCGAGAGAGTGAGACTCTGTCTCAAAAAAAAAAAAAAAAAAAAAAAGAATGCTGAGGCACAAGGCATTGCCGTGTCCTTGTCAAGTTTGTTCCCTGGTTTCCCGAATCCCGGCCTGGGTCGGTTTATTTCATTACATTGGTATCTGTGATGTTTTCCCCTCAAGCTGCCACAGAGCTGAAGGATATTCCAGTCCTTAATTCTGGGGCAGTCAGGTAGGCGTAGACTCTGTCTTCCACACCTCTTAGGAACAGGTGATCCAAGGGAGAAACGTCCTGCCCTTCTGCTTCTTGGCTATCACCGAGACACCATTCTTCCCAGTTCTCTTTTCCTGGCCCTGGTTGTTTAGAAACTATTAATCAACCACCAGCTAAGCAGATATCCAGGTGGAGATGGAAAAGACAGCCTGTCCAGTAGAATCTTTGTACATGATTATCTCGGAAGGTAAAAGATTCCCTGCTTCTCACCACAATGAAATTTTGGGGGAGAAAATAGCCTCTATTTACAAACCCCGAAATCCTTTGGAAGATCATTTGTTCACTCACCAGACATTGCACTTACTAGACGTACACTTAACTTGATGCAGAGCAGACACTTTCTCCAACTATCGCCCCGTTAAGTAGCTCTGAGACAAGCATGCTGTGGGAGGATAAATCTGACAGCAATCTCAGATGTTTCCCTGGGAAATGATAGGACTTAAAAGCTTCAAAGACAGATGAGGGAGTAGAGAATTTAGAGAGGAGAGCTTAAATAAAGCAATAGATGTGGGAGAGTGCCCCATGTTTTGCAGGAGCAGTGAGAGCAAAGGGCGTGGTTTGTTTCATGGAACAGGGCACATAGCAGGCGCAGCAGAGGTGAGGTCTGGAAGAGAGGGTAAATTGTACAGGACGTTTGTTTCTGTCTTGAGTAAAGCAACATACAGTAACTATAACTGAGTGAAATTTAAATGCTTTCTGTAAAAAGATATTGGTTAGTAGATTATTAAGATTAAAGTTATTACAGGTAAAGACTCATTTAATACAAAAAATCATGGAAAACTATTTGTTACTATGACCAACTCCTTTTGAATATTCAAAGTGCATTGATGGTACAGCTTTGCTCAATTGATTGTTCTTGGTTGGAAAGTTCATGAAGCATGGGGACCAATTCACTTAAATGAATGCATTGCATCTTGCCACTTCAGATTTATTCTTGAGATTGATGTCATGAGCATTAAAAAAAAAAAAATCTGTTAGTGGCTTCTATAATGCAGCATCATTTTACATAATAATAAATTACCATTAATTTAGAGTTGTGACAAGCTTAATCTGCAAAAGCCAGGCCATACGTTTGATTTAAATGATTATTCACCTCATTCCTTTATTGCTCTGGTTGATACTTATTTGTTTTCTTTCAGAATATTTGAGTCAATTTCTCAGTCATTTATTATTGTGGTATTGTTTTAAACTTGTATCACTGTGTGACTTTAATAACACTGTGTAGTTTATCCTATTATGAATTTTAAGTACCAACATAAATGGAAGTAGCCACCCTTATGTATTGTTCACGCTAGAAGCTAGAGACCTAGGGTCATTTTTGATTCCTCCTTTTCCTTAATGTCCATTCTTCCAATCTCGTCAGCAAATATACCTCGAGACCATGTGTCAAATCCCTCCCTTATTTCCTCATCATCTCCACCACCCCAATCTAGGCTCTCATAACTTCTCACCTGGACTTCTGTGTCCACCTTGTAACCCATCTCCCTGTTGCCACTCTTGCCTTTGAACAGATGCTGTAGGGTATGTGAAATGCTTTATTTTTTCCATATACTCTGTTTTGGGGCTTGCTAGTTCTCAGTACAGTTTCACACAACCATTTCTTGTTATATAGTATAGGCATTGTTAAAAAGAGAAATGACGAATTAGACTAACATCTCGAATAGCCAGTTTGAAAAAGATAATTTACTAAGGAGCTAATGACCATAGTGAGCCATGGCCAGTGCCCAGTTCCCTATTTATAAAACCAAGATGTTTGATTAAGCCACTAAAAATCAGCATCAACTGATTTTAAAAATTATATATTTCAACCTTTTAAATATTTATTTTGGCTTTATCCCCCGCTATTACTACCATGCAGAATCATTATGGTGGTCCCATAGTGAATTGAAATCTCATAACTCTACCTATTTTTTCTTCTCAGATTCTGATGGATTTTTAAACTCGGTGTCATCTCTTGCACTGAAAATATAGAATAGATATTTTGTACACAAAGTAATGTAAGAACAGAAAAAAAAATAACCTCTATAAATATTCTCAAAATATTTACTTTCTCAAAAAAATAAAATAAAATTCAAAGAAACTTAGAAGAATTGAATAAAAACATCTTGACTTTTAAACAAGGTAATTTAACTAAGACATTTTAGATGAATTAGCACATGTCAAAATGTGTTTTTATACTGCCGATATTGTAGGTTGATACAAATTCAAGAAGTGTTACGATGAAATTATTTAAATTACAAAATGTCACAAACACTTTTCAGACTATGAAAGAACAGCTCATCAACAGATAACATGCCAAAATTGTAAGAAATGCAACAACTTGATATGGGGAAATAACTGATAAGCTTTCTGATAATAACACAATTATGGTGCACTGTCAATGAATTGCTTCACCATTGCCACCGTTACTGAATTACTCATCTCTAATGTAACTAGCTACACACAAGTGAAAATAGAAAATCCCCCAAAAAATTTCTATGTAGATTTTCATATTGTCATTGAAATTGGGGAAAAGGTAAATTTTCAAGGATGTTAAAATACTAAAGAAAAATTTTTTATATTTATAATAAAACATAATTGTTGAAGTTACTTATTCAAGTTAGAATTAAATGAGAAAACTTTTTGTTAGATATATTTTAAACTCTCTCTCTCTCTCTCTATATATATATATATATATATGCTCTTAGATCAGCTGCAGACAAGAGTATAGCTTTTCAATGGAAATTTTAAACAAGTGGAATCAAGGTCCTGAAGCTTTCTTCAAAGAATTGTAACAGGAGATGCAACATATATATATGAGGGGACTTCAAAAAGTTTATGGAAAGTATATATTGTGGAAAACTATGTGTGTATTTCAATTTTTTCTTTCTACCAAATAAAGTTGTGCTAACTTTTTATGGCATATCTGAACAGGATTAGTTTGAGGCATGAAAAACATAAGATATCAGTTTGAAAGCAGCCCCTATTAGAGCAACATGAATTCTGCTAAAATTGAAGTAAGAACAAACATCAAATTCATGGCGAAGTTTGGATGGAAGAGTGGTGAAATCATTAATGCATATTGAAAAGTTTATGGAGACAATTCCCCAAAGAAATCAGAAGTTTGCAAATAGATCAATTTTAAGAATAGACAAGATGATGGTAAAGATGAAGCCTGCAGCAGCAGATCACATCAATTTATGAGGAAAAAATCAGTTGTGTTCATGCCCTAACTGAAGAGGACTAACAATTAACAGGACAATCTATAGCCAGCACCACAGACTTCTCATTTGGTTCAGCTTACACAATTCTGACTAAAAAATACAATTGAGCAAACTTTCCACTCGATGGGTGCCAAAGCCATTGCTCTCAGATCAGCTGCAGACAAGAGCAGAGATTTCAATGGAAATTTTAAACCAGGGGAATCAAGATCCTGAAGCGTTTCTTCAAAGAACTGTAACATGAGATACAACATGACCTTACTAGAACTATCCTAAAGACCAAGCACAACCAAAGCAATGGCTACCGAGAACAGGACGTGGTCCAGTCAAACAGAAGTGGACTGGTCAAGGGGAAAAGGTCATAGCAACAGTTTTGAGGGGTGCTCAAAGCATTTTGCTTGTTGACTTTCTGGAGGACCAAAGGATGATAATGTCTAGTTAGTATGACAGTGTTTTTAGAAAGTTAGCCAAAGCATTAGCAGAAAAGTAGCCCAGGAAAGCTTCACCAGAGAGTTCTCCACCATGGGAATGCTCCTGCTCATTCCCCTCATCAAACAAGGGCAATTTTGCAAGTGTTTCAATGGGAAATTATTAGGCATCCACCTTATAGTCCCAATTTGACTTCTTTTTTGTTTCCTCATTTTAAAGAATCTTTAAAGGGCACTCATTTTTCTCCAGTTAATAGTGTAAAAAAAGACTGCATGTGCGTGGTTAAATTGCCAGACCCTCAGTTCTTTAGGGATGGACTAAATGGTTGGTTTAACTGCTTACAAAAGTGTCTTGAATTTGTGTGGAGTTTATGTTGAGGAACAAAATTTATATGTTTTGTTTTTATCTTTTAATTCCATTTTTTACATGAACTTTTTGAAGACCCTTCATATGTACCCAGCATTGGACCACCTAAATGCATAAAGCGATTATGAAATGATACAAAGGGAGATACAGACTGCAATGAAATAATAGGCACCGGACCTCAATATCTCACTTTCAACAATGGACAGATTTAGACAGAAAATCAATAAGAAAACATTAGAATTAAATGACACTTTAGACCAAATGGACCTAATAGACATATATAGAACATTCTGTCTAAGAGCAGGAGAATACACATTCTTCTCAAGTGCATGTGGAACATCCTCCAGGGCAGATCATGTTAGGCCACAAATCAAATGTTAAAAAATTTAAGAGGATTGAAATTATATCAAGATTTTTTAATCAAAGTGTCATGAAATTAATAACATGAGAAATCTTGGAAAATATCCAAATGTGTAAAAATTAAACCACGTGCTTCTAAAAATATCAATGGGTCACAGTTGAAGTAAAATAAAAAAATACCTTGAGACAAATAAAATTAGAAACACATCATACCACCATTAATAGGCTGCATCAAAAAAATAGTTCTAAGAGGGAAATTTATAAAGATAAATGCCTTTGTATAAGAAAATGATCTTTAAAAACCAAGCTAATGTTACACCTAAATTTGAAAACAGATGTATATTTACAGATTCATGAGGTTAAACAAACATAGCAGATAAACTCAGAGAAATCCTTGTGAAGACTCATCATAATTAAACTTCAGAAAACTAATGACAAAAAAATCTTGAAAGCAGTGAGAGCACCTTACCTATAAAAGGAGGATGAGCAATTCAAATGACAGATTTTTTTTTTAAATCAGAAACCATGGAAATCAGAAGGAAGTGACACAGTATTTTTCAAGTGCTGAAAAAAAAAAAAAAACTAGCAATCCAGAATTCTATATCAAGAAAAGGTGCATTATAAGAATGGAAAAAAAAAAGAAAACCCAAAACATTGTTAGATAAATTAAAAGTAGGGAATTTGTCACCAATAGATCTGCCCTAAATAAATGGCTAAAGGAGATTTTTGAAACAGATAGGAAGTGAGATAAAAATAATCTTGGAAAATCAGGAAAGAAGAAAGAATATAAGAAAGAATAAAACTGTGGGTAAATACAATAGACTGCCATATGAAACCACAAAAGATCCTCAAATAGCCAAAGCAATCTTGAGCCAAAAGAACAAAGCTGGAGGCATTACACTGCCTGATTTCAAAATGTACTATAAAGCTATAGTAATTACAATAGCACTTTACTTGCATAAAAACAAACATATAGACCAGTGACCAGAATAAAGAGCCCAGAAATAAATCTATACATTTAAGGTCAACTGATCTTTGACAAAGGTGCCAAAAACAAACACACAATGGAGAAAGAATAGTCTCTTCAAAGAATGGTATTGCGACAACTGGGTATCCACATGCGGAAGAATGATTTTAGGTGCTTATCTCACAGTATATATAGAAAATTTACTCAAAATAAAATAGAAAGTTAAGTGTAAGACTTGGAACTGTAAAACTACAAGAAGAAACCATGGGGAATACCTTGACATTGGTCTGGACAATGATTATTTTTGGATGACACCCTAAAAGCACAGGGAACAAAAGCGAAAACCAACAAATGAAATTACGTTAAACTGAAAAGCTTATGTGCCGCGAAGGAAACAATCAACAGAGTGAAGAAGCAATCTATGGTATGGGGGAAAATATTTGCAAACCATGCATCTGATAAGAGGTTAATAGTCAAAATATTCAAGGAACTCAGACAACTCAGTAATAAGAAAACAACCCGATTTACAAAAATGGGTTCTCAAAGGAAGACATACAAATTGCCAATGGGTATATGAAAATATACTCAACATCACTAATAATCAGGGAAATGGAATTATAACCACAATGAGATATCACCTCAAATCTGTTAGAATGGCCGTTATCAAAAAGACAAAAGATAACAAGTGTTAGTAAGGATATGAAGAAAAGAACTTTTGTATACTATGGGTAGGAATGGAAATTCGTATAGCCATTCTGGAAAATAGTATGGAGGCTCCTCAAAGAAATAAAAATAGAATGACCATATGATCCAACAATTCCACTCTGGGTATATATGCAAAGGAAATTAAATCGATTTATTGAAGAGAGATCTGCACTTCCATGTTGATTGTAACATTATTCATAATGAAAACAAACTAAGTCCTCACTAGTGGATGAATGGATAAATACGTGAGATACATGTATGCAATAGAATACTATTCAGCCTTTAAAAAAACGGAAGTTCCATTATTTGCAACATCATGCATGAACCTGGAGGACATTATGCTAAGTGAAATAAGCCAGGCACAGAATGACAAACACTGCATAATCTCACTAATATGAGGAATCTAAATAAATTGCATTCATAGAAGTAGAGGATAGAATAGAGAGGAGACAAAGGAGGAGAAAAAATAATACAATAGACTGAATTTAAAACAATGAAAAGAAATAGTGAGTGGGCTGAGTGTTATGCTGTGGCAATAAATATTTAGCAATAGCCTCTTCAGAGGTGGGAAATATTGATTTGTAGTGTTTGCCAATTTCTATGGTATAAATTCTCTCACAAATGCCAATTTTAAGCTACCACTATGGAGTATTAGTAAGCGCAAGAGTTGGAAAGAGATGTGCACGAGTGACTCTTGAGAGAGTGCCATCTGCTCCAGCCCACCACTGGGCAGACCCTAAAGACAATGCTAAATGTAATGCTTTAGCAGTGGTAGTATCAGTGGAATTGCAACATAATTGTTTTTTTCATATGAAACATTTATTTTTGTTGAATTTTATGTTAAAAGTGTTTCTGTTATTTCATAGTCACTTAAAACAAAAATCCATTTGACAAAGCAGTGGATTATGTACACTTACCACACCGAAACTCTGTCTGCCATTGTGGGCCCCTGATATACTTCACAGAAGGAGATAACATTGAAAAATAACCTGATAAACATGCCTCAAGTTAGATTTCAGGTCTTGCTTTTTCTGCCAGATAATATCCTCAACTAAAGGCCCCTGGCCCTTAGAACGAAGAGTCACAATTGGGGAACCTGACTATTCTCTGTCAAAATTAGTTATCACTTTTGTCACTGTGAATAATCAGAATAAATCTTGATGCTAGTATCTTTCTCAACATGGAAGAAAAAATTAAGTTGGCTGAAGTATCTCCCATTAACACCAAAATTATCATATAAACTGGAATGTAATGACTGTGTATGGATCATAAGGTATAATGATCACAGTTCTAAGTGTTATTACTGACTACAGAATTTAACTGGGTCACTTCTCAGCTTGTAAGAGCAGCTGGAAATCATCTCCAGTTGAGAAAATAGAAGTAGCATTATAGAAATCTACAGAACAACTACTAGACTTAGAATCACAGTGTAGAAATTGCAGCTTATTAAAGAGGAATGTAAAACCCCCCTTTCTCTCCTCCCTCCCTCTTTCTCAACCAGTCCACACATGCAGACATAAACACACACAATCCGAGAACAGATTTAGTCAGAGATCCGTATAGCATACAAATTGTTTATAATTTTCTGGGGGGAGGAATATCATTTCTGAGTGCATTAGTTGCATTCAGAAATACGTAGTTAGGGTTTGGAACACAAGTAAAGAATTCAGGATAAATAATCAGTCTCTTACACCTCTTCCAAGATAATTTTTAAAGTCATTTTCTGTATTAAATTTAATAAACTGGAATTGTGTGCCCTGTAATAATTTATAATGCCGTTTTTTTCCAAAATGTTATGATTAATTTTTAGAGCATGTGGCAGAAAAGTGACTTTACAAATTGACATTTGGGTAGTAATTCTAAAAATATTAACTCTAGTATATTGACCATGTATTTTCTATTTTTTAAACTTTTATATTAAAATATTCTAGGTTCAAGTTTATTTACAATCCACTACAAAACTAACACATGGCAGTTTTGCCTTTCATCGTTAGCTTGTGTATACATGGTATAACTGCTTTATGTGAAAGTGTGTTCAACATTAGATTCATAATAATAATTTCAATTTTAATATGACTAATTTAAAATCAATATACCTATATTATTAATATTTGAGCTCAGAAACAAACACATTTTCCCATAATTTTCTGGTATATTTACTATTTAATTTGAGTTTATTTCTAATGAGCAATGTAAATTCTATAGTCTTACTATGTGTCATTCTATTATTCTGCTTTATGTATTATTGAAGAATAATTTTTTCCCATATACAGAAGACATCGATCTTATTCCTAAGTCACTGATTGACGTCCCAGTTCATTGGCGGCTCCGTCTCCAAGGGATAGTTCTCTAGTTCGTTGTACTATTCTGCTCCTTGAGTGTAATTCTCTGTTCCGATGTTCTTCCTTCCTCATGGCTCAAACTTCTGTGCCCTTTCGTCTAAAAAGCAAAGGATCATGATAAGCTACATACGATGACAGATTTTCTGTCTGAAAGTCAAGGCGTTGGAGTAGAACAGGGGTCAGTAACTCTGGCAGAGTTGAGTAGTCGCAGCAGGGGATCATGTAGCCCACAAAGCCTGAAATGTTCACATTCTGGACATTTACAGAAGGAATTTAGCAAGCAGTGCCAAGTCACTCAATTTTTTTTTTTTACATACCAAAAGTTATATAACTTTAATAACAAGAAGAAAACATGGTAAATTCCTTTACTGGGAGTAAAAAAAAATAACTTTTTCTAACTATGTTAAAATTCCAAAGAATGTAAGGGAAGTAAATGGTATTTTTGATGACATAAAATTAAAAATATTTTGTGTAAAAAAGATGTGATAATAAAAACATATTTTCAAATGATATAAGTGATAAAGAGTTAATGTCTCCAATATGTAAAGTCTAAAAATAGAGAAGGAAAAGACCAATAAATTCTAAGAGAAAAAAAAGCAAAAATATATAAATAATTTAAAGGAAAATTTATCCTTCCACATAAAAATGATTAATAACCTTGCATATAATAAAAGAAATGCAAATTGAAACTGCACTAAGATACTATTAATATTTCTCACCATCAGGCTGCCTGTTTGTCTCTATTCTCTTCTAAGGGTTTGACCAACAGCCCCTATAACGTTCTCAGTCAACAGGGAGCCACCAGCCTCAGAGTCATTCCAGTGTTCAGCATCTCATATTCTAGCTGAGACCCCAGATACTGTGAAAAGAGACAAGCCCCACCCCACTTCACCCAGAAAACTTTCTGACCCATAGCATCCAAAGAGAAT
>RJWJ010012730.1:0-41372 GCA_004363605.1 Indri indri
GTTGTTCTAGCCAAATTAAGTGGTATTGAGGCCCTAAACTGGGTGGAAGTGATGGTATTTGAAAGGCTGGGCATGGAGCTATGGCTCACTTTCTCAGATCTTTCTAATATGCCTGTACCACTGGGCATACAGGGGTTCTGTTTGTTTTTCACATGTTATTCTCTTTGTTTCATTAATGTTTGCTTATATCAGTCTTATCATAACCTCCCTGTCTAGGGAGCAGGAACCCTGCCTACTTAATCCTTTATGTACAGTATCCAACATGCAACATTATGGACAGAAGCTTAGTAAGTGCCATTTTAAGAGCACATATTGGTTAGGCAGCAATAATTATAAAAGCATTGGCCTGGTTTTGATATCAATTGAAATTTTCATAAGCACATGAAAGTTTATAGGTTTTTACTGGTATCTGAAATATTTTAATACTAGTTATAGTTGTTTCTGAGTAAAATTTGAACCCCAAAACTATGGTAAAAACATACAAACGAACATGGAAGTGAACATATGTCTCCTATAAAACTGATGAGATCTTCACACCTTTGTGTCCTGACAGCTTGTGGTCATCAGTGATCCCCATATCAAGATTGATCCTGACTACTCAGTGTACTCGAAGGCCAAAGAACAGGGATTCTTTGTGAGGAATCATGAAGGGGGAGACTTCGAAGGGGTTTGCTGGCCTGGTATGAAATCTCTTTATACACCATTTTTTCCACCTGTTCAGTCCCAGTCAATGAAGGCTGCATGGCCATCATTCTCATTCCTTGTAGATATCTCTTGTTCCTCTAGCTGTGTTTTAAAAGGAAGAGCTAGGATTGCCTTCTTTTGTATCTTTCATAACACCTGGTATAGCCTGCTTTATATATATTTATCAATCAATAATTGAATGAGGCCAGGCATAGTGGCTCATACCTGTAAATCCTAGCACTCCGGGAGGCCAAGGCAGGAGTGAGCTCAGCAGTTCGAGACCAGCCTAAGCAAAAGTGAGACCCTGTCTCTAAAAAAAAAAAAAAAAAAAAGTTAAAAATTTTAAAAAAAGAAAAAAATAATTGAATGAAAAATAAACAAGCAAACCTCAGTGACGTGCTATTTCTCTAAGTAGATAGAGATAAAAAGTGAGGGAATGAGAAAAGGGGAGGGGGAGAAAGAAATAAAAAGGTGTCCTACAGACTCTCTCCTTGTGATTGCTCTTTGCCCTTTTAGCCCATAGTTTTGACTTCCCAGCCTTTCATGAATGACCTCAGTGAATCTGGCAACTATGGATTTTTCATTTCAAAAGTTATTAGTTTAAAGGCTTGGTAGGGGGGAGGGGGAGGAGGGGACGGGTATATGCATACACAAAGAGTGCTGTGCACACCATCCAAGAGATGGACATGCTTGAAACTCGGACGGGGGGTGGTAAGGGCAACATACATAACCCAAACATCTGTACCCCCATAATATGCTGAAATAAAAATAAATAAATAAATAAAGGCTCGGTAGAAACTCCCCAAGGGCAAAAGGAAATCCCCGTTCTACCATAGCCCTCTATCATAAATCCATGCACTGTAGAAAACACCATGCCTTTCTCTTTTCCCCTTACACCACTTGAAGACACTTCTCTATTCTCTTTAAGAGCTAAGGGTCCACTGCAGCACATTTGTCATTCTTACTTGGGCTGTCTTGAGCCATTAGTGAGGGACAGGCTCCATCTTGATGCTTGCTCATTGCATTCCCCTGGGCATCTGGTGTTGAAAGGTCTAGTGATTGTCACTGTGGCATTGCTTTCATTCACTTCTCACCAGATGGTGCCTCTGTCAGCTAACTTTTATTTGTGATGTAAGGTGCCCATTGATTTCCCAGCTCTCACATCTGATGTCTTCTTTACAACATCTTGCTGTGAGGATCACTGTTCCTAACAGGCTGTTTGCTGTTCTGCCTCCGCAGGTCTCTCCTCTTACCTGGATTTCACCAATCCCAAGGTCAGAGAGTGGTATTCAAGTCTTTTTGCTTTCCCTGTTTATCAGGTTGGTTTTTATTCTTTTGCTCTTTTCTACTTACTTGAAAGTGTGAAAAAAGGAAAAAAAGTGATTGAATAAAACTATTCTGCTTCATCGAGTAGTTCTTGATATACAGTGCTTATGTGAAAAGGCATGGATGGCCACCGCACTACAGATTTTGTTGGTGCTGGGAGAGGTGCCATATGCATTACCAAGTACACAAAAGCTGTGATTTTGACCCCTAGTATAGTAGACTCTGTGATATATCAAAGTACTTTATAACAGAGATTTATTTTATTTTCAAATGACTGTATATTTTTATATAAAATAGAATTCTATAACTATTACTTAAAGGTGATGATGCATGTGAAAATATCTTACAAATATGTCATTAAAAGTGAAACATAATGATAATCATTAAAAAAATTTTATAAGAACCACAGAGAGAACACATCTGGAGAACTGTTTTCAACCAATTATGATGATGATGATGATGATACCTAGTGCAAACTGAGCATTTGCTATGTGTCAAGCACTTCACGTGCATTATACCATTCGTCTTCACAATAACCCTGTGAAGTTGGAATATAATTAAAGCTAATCCCAGAGGTAACTTGTTTTCTTTTGACTCTTTACCTTCAACTGTTTCTAAACATGAGTACTGCTTCTATGAGCAAAGCTATATGGTTTCCAAATATTTAACTGCCTTAACTGTCCCTAAGGGATTGACAAACTTTTTTGGTGAAGAGCCAGATAGTAAATATTCCCAACTTTGCAGGCCATGAGGTCTCCTTTTCAATTACTCAACTCTGCCATGGTGACAGTCAAGAGAAAACAAGTAAGCCACCTCCAGATATTTGAAAGACTATCTCTTCTGTGGGCCAGGCAGATGTATTCCATGTGTCCCAGAAGGCAAGCTAGGTAGGCCCTGTGAGGAGAATGTTACAAGGAGCAGGACTTCGAGAAAATAGTGGAATGAGCTGTCTGAGGGGCTCCCTGTGATTTTAGCTATTCGGTCAAATGCTGAGAGACCAGGGATTCTATAAAAGGGATTTCAACACCATGTTAACTAGATGACTCATATCCCTTCCCACTCTAAATTGAACAATACTGTGTAGAACACAAACTATAGATCATGCTAACTTTTAAAGTATTTTTAATAGAAGATAGAATCTTGTCATATATGGGTATAGTTGCCCTTAATTAAGAGTTGTAGCAGACGATGGATGATAAAGAGCCTAATTGTGAACATTCATAAGCTTTCCTGTAGGGGTTTTCCTGGGAGATCTTCGAGTGAACTTGCCAAGGAATATATATTTCACAGACTATACGGTGCAGCATTCTTTCATTCATCAACAAATATTTATTAAGAACTTTCTGTGGGGCCGGGTACGGTGGCTCACGCCTGTAATCCTAGCACTCTGGGAGGCCAAGGCGGGAGGATCGTTTGAGCTCAGGAGTTCGAGACCAGCCTGAGCAAGAATGAACCCCGTCTCTACTAAAAATAGAAGGAAATTAGCTGGACAACTGAAAATATATAGAAAAACTTAGCCGGGCATGCTGGCACATGTCTGTAGTCCCAGCTACTCGGGAGGCTGAGGCAGGAGGATCGCTTGAACCCAGGAGTTTGAGGTTGCTGTGAGCTAGGCTGATGCCACGGCAGTCTAGCCTGGGCAACAGGGTGAGACTCTGTCTCAAAAAAAAAAAAAAAAAAAACTTTCTGTGGGCCAGGTACCATTCTAGGTGTTTGGGATTTATTAATGAACAAAACAGACAAAATTCCCTGCTCTGTGGAGCTTATAATCTAGCAGTAGAGCAAAGGACAGAGCATAGACAATAAACATAATAAATTAATTAAATGGGGTAGGAAAGGGGGATGTGGACAGCTATCATATAAACATCATCAATGTGGAAATATTATTATGACCAAGATTTACTTCATAGGGATCTACGGACATCCTCTTCATATGGAATGATATGAATGAGCCCTCTGTCTTTAGAGGGCCAGAGCAAACCATGCAGAAGAATGCCATTCATCATGGCAATTGGGAGCACAGAGAACTTCATAACATCTATGGTTTTTACCAGGTAAGACATCCAAAAAGAAGTCAGCTGGACTCACATGACCTGCCTTTTGGGCTGAAAGTCATTTGCTTTGTAATAGCTATATTATACTGTTCATTTCTCTTTGTGTGTCTTTTCTGACAATTGCAATGAGTCTTAGGTAGTAGCCTGTACAAGACTTTTTGTGTGTGTGTGTGTGTGTAGAGATGGGATCTCACTGTGTTGCCCATGTTGGTCTCAAATTCCTGGCTTCAAACAACGCTCCCACCTTGGCCTCCCAAAATGCTGGGATTACAGGCATGAGCCACCACACCCAACCAAGACTTTTTATTACTTCCCTCTGGTTCTTTTCCTTCCATAATGAACTTGGTGAATTTTAAAATAGTATGATTAATGATACTATTAATGATAACATAGAAACATCTACCTTGGTAGGAGCCATGAGTAAATGGCACTCACTGAATATGACTTCAAACTTTTATTGATGTAGGCAGTGTATAAATATGTAAACAAAAGTAATTAAAACAAACCTTTTAAAATTTCACAAATATCTAAATACAGCAAGTCTTACATTCATACCAGGGGAGCAAGATTTAGAACACAAATATATTTTTTTACATGTAGAAAGCCTCCCTTAAGTACTAAGCCTTCTTAATACAGGTGATAGAATTTTCTTTCATTTGCCAGTTACATCCAAAAGATTTGGCAGTCACTTGCCCTAATTTATACCCATGGTTCTTTATTATTTTCAAAATGTGACTATATTCCTATGGTCCTCACATCAATTGGTATTTTCCAATGGGAGCTGCTGGCTAGATATAGCACAGTTGTCAGATAGTATGTGTTTGCTTCCCTAACAACCTGTTACTATAACTGCAAGCTGCTTTTAGTCAGAGAATTTTCTTATGTGGGCCAAGGCCAGTAACTTAACCTCTATGAATCTCATTTTTTTTTTTTAACCAATGAAAACTATGTGTCTCAGAGGTGGTTGTGTATATTATATGAAAAAATATTATAAAATGCTTACTATTGTAAGTACCAAATAAATGCTAGCTTCTTGTTTACTATTATTTCATTGCTATTGTTAATCAAAGAAATTTTTTCATTCTTTTAACAGGATAATTTAGAGGAGTGTCATTAAATCATAAAAATTATTTGATGGATTTTTTTTTTTTTTTTTTTGAGACAGAGTCTCACTCTGTTGCCTGAGCTAGAGTGCCAGCCCCAGCTCACAGCAACCTCAAACTCCTGGCTCAAACGATCCTACTGCCTCAGCCTCCCGAGTAGCTGGAACTACAGGCATGCGCCACCATACCCGGCTAATTTTTTCTATTTTTAGTTGTCCAGCTAATTTCTTTCTATTTTTAGTAGAGATGGGGTCTTGCTTTCGCTGAGGCTGGTCTTGAACTCCTGACCACAAACAGTCCTCCTGCCTCAGCCTCCTAGAGTGCTAGGATTACACGTGTGAGCCACGCCACCCGACCTGATGGATTTAATATTTTCCATTTCACATTCATACCTACTATTTACTTTTTCCATGTTAGATAGCTTTGGGGATGTCTGCACAATGCCCTAATCCAATCATTCTTTGAACTTCTTCTCGTTTGACTTTATAGCAAATGGCTACTGCAGAAGGACTGATAAAACGATCTAAAGGGAAGGAGAGACCCTTTGTTCTTACACGGTCTTTCTTTGCTGGATCACAAAAGTATGGTAAGGAATGGCTCATCTCAGACTGAAAAACACAGCGTAGCAACCTGTCTCTCTTTTTTTAATTTGTTTATTTTTTTGGCTCTCTTGTTTTTAAATCATTTATGGTATATGCTGCTGTTGTTTTGATGCTTCCTTTTCAATAGCCATTGGTCAAGCCTTTGATTTTAGACAGTGATGTGCCCTGAAGTGTGCATTTTATCCTACAAGACTGACTAAAGCAATTTTAATCAAGTTTGATAGTTGTTTCCCACAGAAGAAATGGCCACTTAGTTGTAGGGAGAGTGACTTCAAAGTATTCAGTCTGCTGGGATGGTCATCTCTGATCCTGTCTCTTTGATTTATCAAAACCAGGGAAATATACCTCTGACACATTCCATTAAACACCTGTTCCACTTCGCAATGTGGCTTAAAATAGACCTGGCTGTTGCTTGTGGTCAGGGTCATCTATAACTGGATCCAGTTTACTAGCTAATGCAGATCTAGTTCAACTTAACCATCCTGTGGCAGGAAGGCTATTTTAAGTCACCTGGCCTTGCATAAACAACTGAGAGCTTAGGTCCTACTTTGAAGAATCTAGCCCTTACTATACCGTGGACATTGTTAGGCCTCCCACTCTACCTCTGAAAACCAGCCCCTGCGGTACTTTGGAAAAGGCCAAAATATTATCATCTCAGGCAAAGATTCTTATACAGAGAGGTCATCACAGCGCTAGTGCTTGAAACCAAAGAAAGAGAAAGAGAAGGAGAGGGAAGGAAGGAGAGAGAGAAAGAGAAGGAAAGAAGAAAAAGAAATAGGAAGGAGGAAGGGAGGGAAAGAAAGAAAGAAAAGCTAAATATGTGACAATAAGGAAAGAGTTGTAAAAGTATGGTGTAGCTATACAATATGAGGCTGATTTAAAATGGTAGCTTTATTTGCATGAGAAAATGTTTATGAGATCATGATAAATGGGGAAAAGAAGCCCATGTATTTATGTATTATCCCAATTTTTCTATTGATACATATTAGATGTACATATTTTCGAATTAGATGTGATAATTTGACACATTTATATAATTAAATCAGGGTAATTGGGGTATCTATTACTTTAAATATTTATCTTTTCTTTACACTAGGAATATTCAAATTATTCTCTTCTAGCTATATTGAAATGTACAATTGATTAATATTTACTGTAGTCACTCTACTGATCTACAAAATTCTAGGTCATATTTCTTTTTTTTTTTTTTTTTTTTTTTTTTTTTGAGACAGAGTCTCGCTCTGTTGCCTGGGCTGGAGTGCCGTGGCATCAGCCTAGCTCACAGCAACCTCAAACTCCTGGGCTCAAGCAATCCCACTGCCTCAGCCTCCCGAGTAGCTGGGACTACAGGCATGCGCCACCATGCCCGGCTAATTTTTTCTATATATTTTTAGTTTTCCAATTAATTTCTTTCTATTTTTAGTAGAGACGGGGTCTCACTCTTGCTCAGGCTGGTCTTGAACTCCTGAGCTCAAACAATCCACCCCCCTCAGCCTCCCAGAGTGCTAGGATTACAGGTGTGAGCCACCACGCCCGGCCTCATATTTCTTATTATCCCAATTTTGTAAAAAATAAATGTAAGGTAGTAATTTAAATTAATAAGTAGGTAGGTAGACAGGTAAATGTAAGAAAATTTAGTACCTTGGTGATTATGAGTGATTTTATTTATTTGTTTATTTTTTTGAGACAGGATCTCTCTGTTGCCTGGGCTAGAATGCAGTGGTGTCATCCTGGCTCACTGCAACCTCTAACTCCTGGGTTCTAGCAATCCTCCTGCCTCAGCCTCCTGAGTAGCTGTGACCCCAGTCATGTGCCACCATTCCTGGCTAATTTTTCTATTTTAAGTAGAGACGAAGTCTTACTCTTGCTCAGGCTGGTCTTTGAACTCCTGAGCTCGAGCAATCCTCCAGCCTTGGCCTCCCATAGTGTTAGGATTACAGGTGTGAGCTACTGTACCTGGCCGATTATGAGTAATTTTAGTTTTCTTCTTTTACTTGTCTTTATTTTCCAAATTCTCTACAAGTATCATTTTATTCACTAAAAAAAGTATTTTAATGAAAATATTTACCAGCAGCAGTTTAAAAAGATAACAGAAGATGTGAATATTAAGTTATCTTTGATCTCCTAAATTTTGGCCCACTGCCTAGTCTTCTGTGTGATGCTATCAGCTTTGCCTCATTGTGTAGCAAGGCATTAATTAGAAGGAACACTATTTTGTTAAATCATATGTTGAGGCTAATGGCCAGAGAGAGTTTCCGACTAAATGGCCAGATGAGACATAAAAACATCTGCATGTCTACATGAACTTTCTTTCTTATTTATTTTTATTTTTATTATTTTTTTTTAGAGACAGGGTCTCACTCTGTTGCCCAGACTGAAGTAAAGTGGCCCAATCATAGCTCACTGTAACCTGGAATTCCTGGGCTCAGATGATCCTCCTGCCTCAACCTCTCGAGTAGCTGGGACTTTTAGACATGTGCCACCAGGCCTGGCTGATTTTTTTTATTTTGTGTAGAGACAGGGTCCTCACAATATTGCCCAGGCTGGTCTTGAACTCTGGTGCTCAAGCAATCCTCCTGCCTCGGCCTCCCAAAGTGCTCAGATTACAGGAAGATTCATGGAAGATGAAAATATTACCATATGGATTTCAAAATCATTATGTAGATACATACATATCTCATTTGGAGTCTAGGAGAAATTATCAGAGTCTTTTTTAAAAGAGCAATCCCTTGAAAACATTTTTCTTTTCAAAATAGGACATAGGACAGCCTAAAATTTCTATGAAAGATTAAAGCAAAAATAGCCACCAAAGCTATTTTGGTAGAAGATAAACAAAAATGCTTCAGGAGTAATCTTGGTTTAGTAAAATAAGATTTTTCCTTTTATGGATCTCTTTACTGGTATAAAATGTATCAACACAAATTCTTATCACCTATACAGTGAACAAGAACACTGGCTTTGGCATCAGACTTCCTGGGTTCAAATCCTACCTTTACTACTTAATAACTATAATTCTGGGTAGATTATCTATTTCCTGTTTGCCATATTTCCCTCATCTATAAAATGGAGTTAATAATGGTGTTTACCTGATAAGGGTTGTTGTGATGACTAAGTTGGATAATCCAAGCAAAGTACTTAGCATAACACGTGGCTCAGGAAGGGCTCAATAAATGTTATCTATTGTTATTATGTCTGCCCTATATAAACTGCACCACTTCATGGGCATGGAAGTGGAAGGAAATAGTTGTATAGATCAATGGAACAGAATAGAGAATCAAGAGAGTCCAACACATAAGTGATCAATTGATTTGCAATGGAGTTTCCAAGGCAATTCAATGGAAAAATGATAGTTTTTTTCGTTAGATGGTTCTGAAACAACTGGATATCTATATGGAAAAAAAAATCAACCTACATCCTTACCACATACCATATTCAAAAATTAACTCAAAATGGAATGTATACAGATCTAAGTTATAAAAGCTAAAAATAAAAATAATAAAACTTCTAGAAGAAAACATAGAAGAATATTTGTGGGTTTGAGATAGGCAAAGATTTCTTGGATAGAACACAAAAAGCATAAGCCATAAAAGGAAAAAAAGATAAATTAGATTTCATCAAAATTTAAAATCTCTGCCCTTTGAAAGACATTGGTAAGAAAATGAAAAGACAATCCCCAGACTGGGAAAAATATTTGCAGCATACTTATATATATGTCAAAGGATTTGTATCCAGATTATATAAAGAACTTTTACAACTCAATAAGAAGACAGACAACCTACTTTAAAAAATGAGAAGGTTTGAATACATACTTTACAGAAGAAGACATATGATCCATAAACACATGAAGAAATACTCCGCATTACTAGTCATTAGGGAAATATAAATTAAAACCACATGGAGACACCACTAAACACCCATTAGAGTGGCTAGAATTAAAAAGACTGATACTGTCATACTTTGCTGTTGAAAATGTAAAATGGTACAACCTCTTTGCTAAACAGTTTGAAAGTTTCTTAAAGTATTTGACATACACTGAATGTAAGACCCACTTCCAGAGATATATCCAAAGAGAAATGAAAATATGTCACACAAAAATCTGTACACAAATATTCATAGCACCTTTGTTTATTAATAGCCAAATCCTGGAAAGAATCCATATGTCCAATAATAGGTGAATGGATAAACAACTCATGAGATACCCATATCATAGAATACTACTCGGCAAATAAAAAGGAGTAAACCACAACATTATGCTGAGTGAAAAGAATGCTGCAACACAAAAGAGTATATATTATGTTTCCATTTATCTGAAATTCTAGAAGGAACTAATCTATACTCATAGAAATCAAATCAATAATTGGCTTAAGTTGGCGGGGGGAAGTTATTGACTGCAAAGAAGTCCAAGGAAACTTTCGTAGTTATGGAAATGTTCTATGCCTTGCCTGTGGTGGTGGTTACATGGATGCATACATTTTTCAAAACTCATCAAATTCTTCACTTAAAAGAGGTACATTTATTGTATGTAAATTATATCTCGAAGTTGATTTTTTTAATGTTCCTCCTATAATTAGATCAGTTATACTTAAAAAATAAGTACAAGCATAATTCAGAATATTTTTATAGAATCCATGTTTTGTGGATTCTAATAACTTTTTCACATTAGAAAATTGATACATTTTGAGTATAGAAAATCAGGATTTATTTATTTTAAGGTGAAAAATCTGTTTTCCTTTTATTAACTTGTCTTTTACAAATAAGAAATCTAAATATGAAATTGAATGCATGGGCTGATTTGTGATTTTTTTAAAATACCTTGTTATTGGTGACCAAAGGTGCTGTGTGGACAGGTGACAACACAGCAGAATGGAGTTACCTGAAAATTTCCATCCCAATGTTACTCACTCTCAGCATTACCGGGATCTCTTTTTGTGGAGGTAAGATGAATGCTATTCTGAGTCTTGAAGTGCAAAAAAAGCGAGGGTATTTTCGTAAAAGCTGGTCACAAATCCCTTCTTATTACTGTTTTGGGCAAGGATAAATGTGGGAAAAAGAAAATGCAAGAAAGTCAAGGGGAACAGATTAGAGAGAAGAGTGAATGGGATATCTCAGAGCTTTTTGTGTCTCGTCTGTATTGAGGATATGAAATCAAGTTGTCAAAAAGGGAACCAGAGTGCTTCTTGCGAGACACTCATCCTCTTATTGCTTCCTCCTTGGGCGCTCTTGAAAACTGAGTTTCTCTCCTTGACACATACCTTTTCTTCTTGACAGTGAGAAAAATAGAACCACGAAGAATTTAGCAAACCGGAAGTCAGCCTTACAGAAACTCTTTCTTCTCAGCAGATTTGAAATTCTATGACATATTTTAACTGTGTTTAAATAAAAACAAATGCTCTTGGGAAAGATAAATTTTGTTAAAATAAGATTTTCTGATGGACTGCCTTCCCTGCAGATAAGAGATCTCAATATGGAAGGTACCCGGTATGGCTGTAGTTCCAGCTGCTGCTTGTTTTCTGTAGGAGTAGAAGCAAATTAATACCACTTTTTTGATATATGTGTTTTTATGGCATTGGTCCACATATAATACAAGGAATACATATATCCATTTCATGAGCTCAAGGGCTCAGCATGAAATCCTATCTAAACCTCTAATTATGATTTTCTGCTTCTCTTTAGTTCTATTTTTATCTTAGTTCAGCTGTTGCTTTCAAAGGAAATCAATTGCCAGCCCCCCTCCCCCAACACACACACACACACACACACACACACACACGCTTATTTAATCAGGTAGACATTTTGCAGTTTCTGGGTTGTCTGGGTTCAAGAACATAAAGGAATGTTGATCTTGCAATAAAGCCTCGGACCTTTTGACAAGAAAGAATATTCAAAGAGCATATTGTCAGATCTATGTAATATGTGCTCCCATATTTGAGGCCACAGTTTTATCCTGTCATGTTGAGTGCATACACAGTGCTTTTCTCCTGTTAGTCTTCAAGGCCTTGTTTTACCTGTGTGCATCACTGATTCAAAGCCCAGCTGCCTCACTCAGACTTTCTTTGCCTAACCAGGTGATGTAGGTGGGTTCATTGGGAATCCAGAGACAGAGCTGCTAGTGCGTTGGTACCAGGCTGGAGCCTACCAGCCTTTCTTCCGTGGTCATGCCACCATGAACACCAAGCGGCGGGAACCCTGGCTGTTCGGGGAAGAACACACCCGGCTCATCCGCGAAGCCATCAGAGAGCGATATACCCTCCTGCCCTATTGGTATTCTCTGTTCTACCACGCACATGTGGCTTCCCAACCTGTCATGAGGTAAAAAAGCTTCATCCATTCAGGGGCCCCAGCAACCAATGTGTAACAGAAGATCCTCTCAGTGATTAGAGAAGGCTATTACGCAGTGATTCTAAAAGAAAACAAGAAAAGCTACACGTTTAATCAAGTTTCAATCAGCTTGCTGAGCACCAACTGTGAGCAGGGTGCTGGCTGTTGTGAACACAGAAGACAAAAACTAGATGGATCCCCTGCTACTCGGCGACTAACATGTTAATATTTGACAGGAAACAGAATAGAAATATTTCAAAGAAAAAGGAAGCGACTTCATAACTGAATTCATTCAGTATTTAACCTCCTCTCATGAAGAATAACTTATTCTGCCAGTCTTAGGCTATATCTTACCCTTAGGGCTAAACCCTTCCAAGTTTGAGGTGAATGTTTTTCTAGTGTGTAAATTATTAATATATGCTAATTCTATTTTGAAGGGAAAATATGAAAAACCAACTCCTCTAGGTTAGAGAACAATACACACAGACATACATAAAACACCAAGACTTCTGGATCAACATTTCCTAAACTTGGCTCAGATCAGAATCACCTGGGAAGCTTTTTAAGAATACAGATTCTGAGTCCACACCTCCAAACCTGCTAGGAATCTTCTTGAGTAGGTCCCAGTGATCTATATTTGTTAGAAATTTCCCTGGTTATTCTAGACATTAGCCTGGTTTTGAGATCACTGCTTTGTTACCATTCAGTAGGAAAGGAATTTATTATTACAAAGGCTAGTGAATAAGCTAAAAATGTCTTTTTAAAAAATATCTTTTCATCATGAAATTGAGAAATAATTAGAACCATTAAGTCTATATCCAAATACATAGATATTGAAAGTTTTGTTATTTTTATGAGCCCAAATGCCTCCTAGATATTTGTGTGCAACAATAACAATTAAAAAAAGAACACATAGAAAATTTTCAACCCCCCAAAAATGTTGAAGTTGTTGAAAACAAAAAATAAACAGTTCTTTTCATTTAAATCCATAATGAGTCAGTGATGTGTGAAAAGCAGTGACAGAGTGAAGAAAAGACATAGAATTATAACATCATTGTAAAATATGGTTTTACAAACATTTAATTTGTTTTACACCAAAGGTGTTGGGCACTTGGACTTGCACCAAAGGTCTGATTCTGCCTGTTAGAGTAGTATTTAGTACTCAACAAAGAAGGAAAAATTGCATGTACTAGAATTCTCAATATTTCATTGGAACATTTGCGTTAATAGATAGCTCTTTGACATAATAAAAATTTAAAGTAATCATAGTAATTGCTCATAAAATCTTGAATCATGAAAAAGAGTCTTGGCTCTTTAGCATTCTCTAATTTCCTTTGAATAGTTATAAAACTAAAATATAAGTGATTGAATTGCAATAAAACATTGAATGATGTTGAAGTGAGAATTTTTTTTTCTTTCCCCAGGCCTCTGTGGGTAGAGTTCCCTGATGAATTAGAGACTTTTGGTATAGAAGATGAATACATGCTGGGTGAGAATTTCTTGATTAATTATAGTTATGATAAACACTGTAATTATGTTTTTATTATGTTTTCTAGTATAAGAGCACTTTAAAAATTCGTAATCCCAAGAAAGCCAAAAAATAAAACTAAAAGAAATTCCTTCACCAAGATTTCTAATGCATTGGTGGGATCGTAGCTCTATTCTGTTGTGGTATAGCATTTCTCACAGTATTGTTCCTGTGAACCTCAAATAAATCTATTCATGGATATCATTTAGGATTCTTGTTCTAAGTCCACTCCTCTAAGCCTTATGAGACTACTACTCACTGGGGAGGGAAGTAGAAAAAAAGGCCACATGGTTATAGTAAAGAACCAGAAGAGCTTATTTCGTATGCAATAATAGGTTTTTTCTTTGGTTGACCTCTTCTTTAACAAGGATTAACTATCAAATGCAGAACATGAAAGTTTATCATTTTAGGAACAGGGCTCAAGAAGCCAGGCTAAACATAGAGTTTCCCAAAAGATGAATCCCATTTCTAAACATTAGAAACCCCAAAATGGAGGAAAAAAACACAAAAAAACCTGAGCTGTTTAAATCTCACTGATCATTATGTTTCAGTTGAGTAGTTTATTAGCCTTGAAGAAACTTCCCTGACGACTACTTGTTCTCTTATACCTAATGCTACTGCCCCTAGTCAAAGCCAGGCCCTCCTATTATGTAACTTTCATTCCATTTTGTACTTTTGCCTCTTTTGGCATGTGTCTTAACTCTAATTTGTAATTATTTTTTAATATTTGTTGTCACTGCCATTAAACTCCTTGAGGGCAGGGACCATGCTTGTTTTATTGGCCACTATATCCCCGGAGCCTAACACAGTGCCTGGCATTCAGTAGGTGCTCAATAAATAAATATTTACTGAATAAAAGAGCAAATTTATAAATGGATGGATTTAAATATGTGTGATGCCAAGGTCAAAGCAAAAATAGTAATCCAGATTGCTTCTAAAAAAACTGCAGCCTTCTAGATGAAAACTTCCCAAACAAGAGGATCTGAGTATCCACACTGACCAAACTTCTGGGTAACAGTTGTGGGCTCGCCATCATCAACATCACTCACAGCAAACAACGAAGTACTTGGAGAGGTGCAATGGTGCTTTTGGGCTACTTGCAGTTATGCACAAAATGAGACTAATGGACTGTGTCAGGGTCCCTTCCTATAATCCCAATATGCCATAAATAGATTAATGACAGATGATCATACAGTCACCTCTTTGAGCACCTGTCCTCTTTCTAACAATGCAGTTCTCTGATGAATCAGCCTCTGCCTTTCCAAAGTTCATAATCAAGTGGTTTTTAAAACCACAATAACTAGCACTCAATTAAAAGAAAAGGAGGTTTTAAGACCTCCTGTGCTGATATTCAACTTTATTTCTTCTCCATTTTTTAGGAAGTGCTTTATTGGTTCATCCAGTAACAGAACCAAAAGTCACCGTGGTTGATGTGTTTCTGCCAGGATCAAATGAGGTAAGAGTAATGACAATCATGTATCTTATGTGTCCCATATCCCTAATCCCTTCATTTCTCTTAGGAAAGAGATTTCTTCATCATGCAGTTGAGAACACAGCCCAAATGACTGTAGCAACTAATGATTCTTGTAAGTCGTAACCACTGTCCTCAGAGGTCAAGAAACTTCATGGAGGAGGCAGGGAAAAAGATGCATAGGTGACAACTCCACAACTCCACGGAAGATTGGAATGGTTTTTTATCTTCACGCTTTGGCTTGTAAAAGTGACTCCTTACAAACACTGAGGCTTGGGATAGGAAGAAATACTCAGTCTACTATTAGGTATCAAACTCGGTAGGGAAACATAAGCATAAAAAGACTTCGCTCTTTGGTTCTGGCTCTATCTGCATCCTGAGTTTTTGGTACCAAAAGTTGGTCTCAAGACATTCATCAAAGTGGGTAAAAAGTAACAACAATGACTTCCCTCTATGCCCTGGTGGCTTTCTCTGCTATTTTATTAGTTATTGTCATTAATTACTGTAACTGTATAAAGTATCATCCTGGACCTGCTGGAACCCAGGGCACTAAACCCAGGCAGGGCGCAGGGGAGAGCTACGGCTACTAAGCAACAGCCTCTAGAAACAGACCCAGATGTATCCAAAGGAGCCAAGATAAGAGCCAGAGCAGAAATTCGGGGCACCAGCCTAGGGAAGGAGGGTATGGGATGGAGAGCAGGAAGGAGACAGACCCTAGAGAGAGTCCTTGAGCACTAGAGCATCACCACAGGCTTCAGCAGGCAGGGGAAGAGCCGTTGACGGTACTGAGCTGGTGTTAGACTGCCATGTCAGATGGTCCTGGCCTGTCAAGGCAAGTGGTGAGGTAGCTGAGCCAGGCCACTCCCGCTGCTCAGAGCACCTGTCAAGCATTGAGATGGCCACATCCAGCACCAGTGCTCTCCCTCAACCTGGCTTCACATGTTTGGTGGTTCTGTTAGTTTCCTGAGACTGCTTTAATAAATTCCCACAAACCTGGTGGCTTGAAACAACAAAAATTTATTCTCTAACAGTTCTGGAGGCTTGAAGTCCAAACTCAAAGTGTTGGCAGGGTCGGTTTCTTCTGGAGACTACAGGGGAGAATCTGTTCCACGCTCTCTCCCAGCTTCTGGTGGCTGCTGGCAGTCCTTGGCATCCCTTGTGTTGTAGCCACATCACTCCAGTCTCGCCTTCATCTTTGCATTGCCTTCTCCTCTGTGTGTGTCTGTCTCCTCTTCTGTCTTTCTTTCATGTGGACAGTTGCAGTGGCATTTAAGGCCCAACTGGATAGTCAGGAATAATCTCCTTAACGTAATCAAATCTGTGACCATAGAAGGTACTCTTCACTCCTTCCAGGAACTAGGAAGTGAATATATCTTTTTTTTTAAACACCTCATTATTTATTTATTTATTTATTTTGAGACAGAGTCTTTCTCTGTTGCCCAGGCTAGAGTGCTGTGGCATCAGCCTAGCTCACAGCAACCTCAAACTCCTGGGCTCAAGTGATTCTCCTGCCTCGGGCTCCCAGAGTGCTAGAATTACAGGCATGAGCGACCGCGCCCGGCCCCTGAATATATCTTTTTGAGGGGCTACCATCCCATGACTATATTTGTCATTATTGATATGACAATAACCAGGCTTTTCTCCAGAATGTTCATGAATGATGGTTTTTCCTCTTGGTTTCTCCAGTAATTTGGAGTTCTGAAGTTGTGGGCTCTTTACTAAGGTTCCCCTACCAAGTAAAAACCAGAGAAAAATGTTAAATTCACAACAGCTAAATAAGTGGTCCCGTCGAACATTTCTGTCGAGAGTTTCTCAAGTTGATTCCAGCAAAACAGTAGGCTCGCTGTAAGAGGAACTGACTCCCTTTCCAACTTAGCCACGAATTTTTACTCATGATCTATTATCATTGTAAACGTATTGTTGTGACTGTGTATTATATTCCTTCAACACCGTTTCCCAGAGTGTTCTATGATTGCTTCTCTTGCTACAACTTCACAAACCTGCTATATAAAGCATGTGGTAACCCCAGGAGGCGAACTTGCAAAATAGACTGACTGTGTGGCTGCCAGAAAGTATACTAGGCTAGAAGAGAGAAAAAGAGTTTTTTGTTGGCATGCTGCTTCTGGTGATATCTTAAGGGTTTATCCCATCAAATTAGTTTGTGGGACCTTTTTGGTACTTTGACAACTAAACCCTCTCAATAGAGATCCCAGATAAGAACCTTATCCCTGAATTGTATTTTGTAAAAAAAAAAATGATACTGTAGTAGTAATCCCAGTTTCCATTTGTTTTCCTCCCAGATCTGTTTCCTTCTCTGATGCTTTCCTTTTCTCCTGCCTCTTTTGTAATTTATTTGCCTGTGTTGTACTTCTCTTCTTTGTTGTTTTCTTCTCATTTCCATCATCTCTTTTACTACTAGAATCATTAAGTTTTTATAAGCCAAGTGGACTGTAAGATCCATGAGGGCAGAAACTATGTCCTTTCTGTTCACTCGTGTATACTTAGCACAGTGCTGGGCACATGGTTAGTTGTTCAATGAATAACTTTTGGATGGATAGATGGAAATATGAATGGCATTTTAGTTAAATTAACAAGCCATAGTCTTTTGGGATCTTCTTAAAAACTTATGTTCTTCCTAACTTCTACCCAATTTTTTTAAAGTTTTATTTATTTTAGCTTTCTGGTTATTTGAAATTCAAATGAGGGGATGTTTTACTGAATAATGAAATTGTGAACAGAGTTGCTCTTTTTCACTGGGGTCTGTTACTTTTTAGCTCTGGTATGACTCTAAGACATTTGCTCATTGGGAGGGAGGATGTACTGTGAAGATCCCAGTAGCCTTGGACACTGTAAGTTATTTTCAGATTATTATTTTTACCTGTTGTGCTGTATTAGTCTGCTCAGGCTGCCATAACAACATACCACAGACTGGGTAGCTTAAACCAGCAGTCTCTTTTTGGCACCAGGGAATGGTTTCATGGAACACAATTTTTCCAAGGACTTGGGGGGTGGGGTGCAGTGGGGGAAGGGAGGGGGAGGGGAAGAGGCAGGAAAGGGAAGGCAGGGCAGGGGCTGGGGGGCAGTACCGGGCCGTGGCCCAGGAGTTGGGGACCACAGGCTTAAACAACAGAAATTTATTTTCTCTTAATCTGGAAGCTAGAAGTCCCAGACCAAAGTGTCAGGTGATTCAATTCCTGATGAGGGACCTGTTCCTAGGTTATAGACTGCCCCTTCTTGCTATGCCCTCATATGGCAAAGAGAGAGAGAGAAAGGGGGGCAGAGAGAGAGAGCAAGCAAGCTGTCTCATGTCTCTTCTTAGAAGAACACTGTTCCTATCTTATCAGGGCCCCACCCTTATGACCTCATTTTTCACCTTAATTACCTTTATAAAGGCCCTATCTGCAAATATGGTCACATCGTAGATTAAGGATTCAACATATGAATTTGGGGGGGCACAAACATTCAGTTCGTAATATGTTCCTATATAGAAAGAACCAAGGCCAGGCGCAGTGGCTCATGCCTGTAGTCCCAGCTACTCGGGAAGCTGAAGTGGGAGGATCACTTGAGGCCAGGAGTTCAAGACCAGTCTGGGTGATATAGTGAGACCCCATCTCTAAAAAAATTTTTAAAAAGAAAAGAACGCACCAAAGATGTTAGTGTTCTGCATAATAACACATAGAGACAGAAGGTAGATTAGTGGTTGCCTAGGACTGGGGCATGGGGAGAGTTTGGAAAGTAATGGGAGTGACTGCTAATGGGTACAGGATTTCTTTTGGGGGTGAAAATGAAAATGTTTAAAATTGATTGTGGTGATAGTTGCATGACTCTGAACATACTGAAAACTGTTTAATTGTGTTCTTTAAATTGGTGAATTGTATAACGTGTGAATTGTATCAATAGAGCTATTAAAATGTGAGGGAAAAAAGAGTTAAAAAATAACATATACTCTGATTTCATGGTATGAAACATCAGGGACAAACACAACTCTTCCCTATAGTTTATATTTGTATGTCTAAGAAGAATAATAACATTGAAAACAGAGAAAGCATATTGGTCACCGCATGTGTCATATAGAATGTCCTTCTACAGGACCAAGTCAAGAAACAAGAGTTTCCAGTTATAACCCTGGGTCTCTAGGTCCAAGGAAATGTATCAGTTATGATATGGGAATCAAGGTGGCCCATCCAGACTATCTTGAGTTTCTAAAGGGAAGTTTCTTCCTGCAGCTGAATCACAACCTCTACCACAGGCCCTAAGGAGTGTGAAGGTTAATAAACGGATACCAATATTATTTTTTTTAAATCATCAGTGGGAATATCAACCCCATTAATAAAAATGATTTCAGATACCAACTTTCAGATCTGGAAGAGACCTTAACAATCATCTACTCTAATCCCTCACACAGGTGAAGAAACTGAGGTTCAAAGAAGTTAAATTACTTGTCCAGGGTCACAGCTAGATTGTGGCAGAACTGAGGCAAGCCCCCAGATGCATTCCCTTGGCCTGGGCTCCCATTCTAGAGGCCATTGCACTCTAACTTACCACCTTGGCTGGAGTGCAGTGACTCACTCATAGCTCATTGCAGCCTCGAACTCCTGGGCTCAAGCAATCCTCCCACCTCTGCTTCCTGTGTAGCAGTGAGGACTAGTGGCACTTGCCACCACGCCTGACTAATATTTTAAAAAAATTTTTTTTAGAGATGGGGTCTCACTATATTGCCCAGGCTGGTTTCAAACTCCTGGCCTCTTGTTCTTTGAAGAAAAAGAAAAAGAAGAAGAGAGAGATTGGCCAATGAGGGGGAGGGGATGTGGTGGGGCGATGGGTGTGCTTTACTTCTTGCTGCCAACTGCAAGTTAAGCAGAGGGGCATCTTAATTACATCACCATCACTCTCAACTACATACATGTTCTTGTTCTCTTCTCCTTGCTCGTACTTGACTCACAGCAAAGTATAAGCTGTCATGTGACCCACAGCTTCCTTACAGGATGCAGGAAACCTAGCGAGCTTTCCCTGCCTGGAATGCCATGTCAGAAGTCCCTTGTGTGTGGGACATGCCTTCAGCCCTGTTGTTAGGGTCACTTAAAGTATCCTTGGTGGTTTCCATAACAGAAGCAGTTTCACAGATTGACCCTCAGAATTGAGTCAGTCATTCTAGCGGTCCAGAGAAGCAGGGAGCAAGAGAGGATAGGCTGCAGTGAGTAAGGACAAGTCACCTCCCCAAACCAAGAAACCACCATCTGTTATATACATGCACATGCATACACAGACATCTGGACCCACTTACACAGAAAGATTCACTCTTTAGCAAGCCTCTAGAAATAAACATGTTTATTATATTGATAGGAAAACTAAAAATATAAAATAGGAAAGGCCATTTATAGGATGGGCAGAATAGAATTTATCACTTAAAAGAAAAAACAGCAAAGACAGATACAGATAATAAATCAATGAAGGGTGTGAAGTTTCCCTAATAAAAAAATGGACGTTTTAGTGTTTGAGCTCTTTTCCTTTTCATGCCAGGGCCCCCACATTTGCCATCTCTATGCCCACAATTCATTTTGTTCTTGAGCCTATACTTATAAAGAGTATGAATCTTAAATAATGAAATATTGTAAAATTCTACTTTGCCATTTTCTTATATGAATACTCCTTCCCTGAACATGCTACTCTGTTATAGATACCAGTGTTTCAACGAGGTGGAAGTATAGTACCAATGAAGACAACTGTCGGAAAATCCACGGGCTGGATGGCTAATTCCCCATATGGACTCCGGGTTGCTCTAAGCAATAAGGTATTTAGGAAATCTATTACCCTTTTGTTTCTACTCTATCTCTTTACAGTGATAGGTAGCCTTTTGAGTGTGTGATACCATGTAAGAGTGGTGAGCCCCATCTATAAGATAGATGCTTCTGATGTTTACCTAGAAATCAAGGTTTTGAATTATTTCTGAATCATTGTCCAGCTTGTCTGATCTTCCTGGAATTGTTCTTAAGGGAACTCTGAGATCTGGGAATGATAGAAATGTCCTTCTTGGGCACTGTGACTGTTAGTGCTCTTCAGCTCAGTATTGATTACTACTAGCATGAAAGCTCATCGGGCCAGAGACAGCCTGTCTGTGTGGATTACCCTGAAATCCAGTCTCCCGTGAAAGAGTACCTGTGTCTATGCACCATTTCAGGGACCCCAAACCCACCCAATAACTTCTGTTTCTCATCAGGTGGCTCAAACAACTAAAATCTTGGGTAAATCCTGGGAGGATCCAGAATTGATTTGTCATTTTGAGAAGATCTTTTGAGCCTAACGAGGCCTATAGCAGACTCCTCTCCTCTCCATTTGCCCAAATATAGCACAGGGCCAAACAAACACAAATTCTTACTCTTATAATATTAATACTCTTGGCCGGGCGCGGTGGCTCATGCCTGTAATCCTAGCACTCTGGGAGGCCAAGGCGGGCGGATCGTTCTGAGCTCAGGAGTTCGAGATCAGCCTGAGCAAGAGCGAGACCCCGTCTCTACCAAAAATAGAAAGAAATTAATTGGACAGCTAAAAATATATATAGAAAAAATTAGCCGGGCATGGTGGTGCATGCCTGTAGTCTCAGCTACTCGGGAGGCTGAGACAGTAGGATTGCTCGAGCCCAGGAGTTTGAGGTTGCTGTGACCTAGGCTGATGCCACGGCACTCGCCCCAGGCAAGAGAGTGAGACTCTGTTGCAAAAAAAAAAAAAATACTCTTATTTATGTTAATACTATAAGATAATTAAGTAAATTACAGCTTTCTTTTCCATCTATTTCACTTAGGCATGTCTTCTTGGTCCAAACTATGAGCCAAGACCATGAGGCCCCAGAGTAAATGCAAGAGACTAGAGACCCATAGCACAAGCACTGTCAATAGCAGCAAGCTGCCATATGGAGTACTGTGACATTGTTTGACATGTAAAAGGGGCCCTCCTACTAAAAAAAAAAATAGGAACCAGATACCGGTCTCTAAATGGAGGGTCTTCTAAAGGTGGTTGATCTTGTCCATTATATACTGATGTTTTTTAAACTCCATTTTCATTCTGTGAACTTTCTTGGCTTTGCCACATTCTGGTATAGTATTTTCAGGGAAGCCACTTACACCACTGACCATAGTTTAAATTTCTTTCAACAAAGCCTAACTCTTTGTGGTCTTATGTGACTTGCCTGTTCATATTATTTCTTTTGTCTATTCAGGAGTGATTGGATATTGAACACATTAGGTATTTATATGATGGCTACTTTGTGCAGCTTAAATATTAAAGGTTTGTTAAACATAATTTTTCACAAACTTTTTATCCTGTTGTTACACTTTAGGGGCTGACATTCGTTTCCTATAAAGCTATTATATAAGCACATTCTCTATCTGTGATTCATTCTCCAGGGTTCTGCAGTGGGCGAGTTATATCTTGACGATGGCCATTCATTCCAATACCTCCACCAAAAGCAATTCTTGCACAGGAAGTTTTCATTCTGTTCCAGTGTTTTGATCAACAGGTAATGGCAGCTGTGTGGTTTCTTAAATAAATCATGCTACCCTTTTGGCATCCTTAAATGCACAGCTGATATTTTAAGGTACTATTTAAAGAAAATGAATGGTGAAGGCCATTTGTGGAGTATTTTCAATCACTCTACCATGAACATCCCTTGCTTATTGTCTCTACTTTCTTCCTGCCCACCATCAAAAAGTACAAAAAAAAAGGATTCAATTTAAGCTCCCATTAATTCAAATCATTCATCTATTCACCAATTTATTAATTATCTGATTTCTTACAATTTGATTTCAATATCAAAGTCACATTTGTGACTTTCGTGTCCCTTAGTGATTTCTCTCCAGTGGCTTGTTAAAGGGAGAATGGTTTGGCTGCTGGTTAGCTATCCCTTGGCATAGAGTAATCTTTTATTATCTCTTCATCCTAGTAAATATGACTCCTATATGGATCATGCCTCCATAGGGAAAGATGGGAGGGGAACCCAGAAGGTTGAAGGTGTTGACCAGGTGACCAGTTCAAACCCCCTTCCCTCTCCTTTTCCTAATACCATTTGTATCTATTACAGTTCTGCTGACCAGAGGGGTCATTATCCCAGCAAGTGTGTGGTGGAGGAGATCTTGGTCTTAGGTCTCAAGAAGGAACCGTCTTCTGTGACCACCCACTCATCTGGTGAGGAAACAGTCCATTCTTACCTCACCGTTTGTTTTTGTAAGCATAGAAGTATCTGCAATGAGGAGATAATTAGTCCCAAAACTGATATAATGTGCTTGGCTTGAGTGAACTCTGAGCTTTCTGGTAGAGGTCAAATATCCTAGTCTCTAGAGTGAGTGAGGATATCCTGGTTCTCTTCATGAATAGGTCTTTCTGCTCACTGTTAATATTTTTATAAGGGAAATTATTTGGGACTCAAAATAATATCTAGCTTCTCTGAATTTTTTTAAACTATAGATATCTGAAGTCCTGAAGAATCCTACCCATGTTTATGGTGTTTATGAAAGGGCATAGGATGGCATTTATATCCTTCCTTGCCTACTGATGTTCTTGGACAAATCACTTTGTTCCTTACAATTTCTTTTCAACCAGTCTTGCACTCAAAACAATGAAGTGTTTCATGTTTTAAAAAATTCATGGCAGTTCAATGGTAAAAATGCCTATGGTAAAGGTAAATGACAAAGGTAAAAAAAAAAAAAAGAAATTTGGATACTCCTAAGTAGAGTATAAGGTTTTATGATAGAGTCAGAAAACATTTCAGATTTGAAGAAAATATTTTTCCCTCCTAGATATTCATCAGACTCTCTCTCTCTTTTATTGTCTTGCTATTTAGATGGTAAAGATCAGCCTGTGGCTTTTACATATTGTGCCAAAACAGCTACCCTGAGCCTGAAGAAGCTCTCACTAAACATTGGCACTGACTGGGAGGTCCGCATCAAATAACAAAGAAGCACCCTGGCGACATGAGCAGAGAGCTGCCTACAGCTTTCTACCCTCCCCTTAGCCTTTTTTTGAGATTTGTACTGCAATCTAATTGACTTCCCTAGCTCATTGTCTTTCGTTAGTCACCACTGTACTAATGAACAATAGATTTCAGATTTTAAGATTTCAGTTTTTGGCCAGGCGCCGTGGCTCATGCCTGTAATCCTAGCACTCTGGGAGGCCGAGGCAGGCAGATCGTTTGAGCTCAGGAGTTCGAGACCAGCCTGAGCAAGAGTGAGACCCCATCTCTACTAAAAATAGAAAGAAATTGGCCAAACAACTAAAAATAGAAAAAATTAGCCGCACATGGTGGCGCGTGCCTGTAGTCCCAGCTACCCTGGGAGGCTGAGGCAGGAGGATTGCTTGAGCCCAGGAGTCTGAGACCAGCCTGAGCAAGAGTGAGACCCCATCTCTACTAAAAATAGAAAGAAATTGGCCAAACAACTAAAAATAGAAAAAATTAGCCGGGCATGGTGGTGCATGCCTGTAGTCCCAGCTACCCTGGGAGGCTGAGGCAGGAGGATTGCTTGAGCCCAGGAGTCTGAGGTTGCTGTGAGCTAGGCTGACCCCATGGCACTTTAGCCCGGGCAAGAGAGTGAGACTCTGTCTCAAAAAAAAAAAAAAAAGAAGGATTTCAGTTTTTATATTTTAAGATATACTAGCAATACTCTTTGAGTCAAATATCACCTCTTCTCCCAGACCCACGCGGCTCTGAGACATTTCTAGGGTTCATGAGTCTTCCATTGCCTCTTGGGCCATGGCCCTGTGGTAAGCACTGTGGCCCATAAAGTGTCCTCTCCTTGAGCAGGGCTGCATGGATTTGCTTTAATGTGGACTAAGCCTACTTGTGTGGCCCATTTGGGGGGTGGGGGGACACGGAGTTTGCCTCAGGCCATGAGGCAGTATCTCTGGCTGCTGCAGCAGCTGAGCTGCTCAAGGCTGATCTCCAAGATCTCAAGGCTGACAGCAGCCTCTGGAACTCCCACAGTTATATGGAAAAATGCTCAACATCTCTAATCATAAGGGAAATGCAAATCAAAACCACAGTGAGATGTCACTTATCTCCAGTGATAATGGCCTTTATCACAAAGTCCCAAAACAATAAATGTTGGCATGGATGCGAAGAGACAGGAACACTCGTACACTGCTGGTGGGACTGCAAACTAGTGCAACCTCTGTGGAAAGTAATATGGAGATACCCCAAAGAGCTACAAGTAGAACTACCATTTGATCCAGCAATCCCATTACTCGGCATCTACCTGAAAGAACAAAAGACATTCTATAAAAAAGACATCTGCACTAGAAGGTTTATAGCAGCACAATTCACAGTTTCAAAGATGTGGAGACAACCCAAGTGCCCATCAGTACATGAGTGGATTAATAAAATGTGGGGGGTGTGTGTGTGTGTATACCATGGAATTCTACTCAGCCACAAAAAACGATGGTGATCTAGTACCTCTTGTATTATCCTGGATAGAGCTGGAGCCCATTCTACTAAGTGAAGTATCCCAGGAATGGAAAAAGAAGCACCACATGTACTCACCATCAAGTTGGTATTAACTGATCAGCACTTAAGAGCACATATAGTAATAACATTCACTGGGTGTCGGGCAGATGGGAGGGGGGAGGAAGGGATAGGTATATACACAGCTAATGGGTGCAGCGCGCACCATCTGGGGGATGGGCACGCTTGAAGCTCTGACTTGGGTGGGGCAAAAGCAATATACGTAACCTAAACATTTGTAGCCCCGTAATATGCTGAAATAAACAAAATATTTTTAAAAACAATTAATTGTGAATTAATTAATAATTAATTACTTGAATTCATTGAGATTATGTGTTTAATTGTGATTCTCGCCAGACAGGTGAAAACACAGAATCACAGATAGGCTGGCCTTTGTTTCTCCTGACTAAAGCGGCTTCCCCAGCCTGTTTGTCAGAAGCATCTCAAAGCAAATATACTAGCTGCAGCGCACTGTGGCAAGGGATAAAAGTCAGGGCCAGCAGAGACAGGAAGTCCTGGGAAGGAAGAGGCTGGGGAGGGAGATACACGGGGGAGTGAAGGCTGGGAAAAGCTCCTGTGCACAGCAGGGGATTAGAAGGCCATGTTGTGCCCAGGGCTGGACACGTGCTCATAGGAGACCCAAGAAGACCCTAAGCTTTCACTTTGGGCTGACCTTAGGTTCCCTGTAAGCAGGAAGTGAAGGCTAAGGCAGAATTGCAAATGGCCTGGCTAAGTGTTAACGGAGTGCTCCAACACAGAGCCAGTATGCAAAGACTCGGAGAATAGTTTCATTTTTCTTTCCTTTTTTTTTTTCTTGGCTCCAGGTGTTCAGGGATGTTTCTGACAAGTCTTATAAGCAAGAAGAGACTGGGGCCCCATTCTCACTCTTCTCAAACAGAATAATGCCCAGCCTAGAATCTCATACCCTGCAAAACTAAGTTTTGTATATGAAATATTATCTTTCACCTGTGTGGACTGGGCAAAATAACCCTCTTCTGGGTGCACCCTCTTCTGAGTTACTCTCCTCTAGGGATTGATTTGGGAGCACACAGGATCCTTTTCTCTTTCATGCTTCTCAAGCTCAAAAGTTCCAAATTAATCTTCTTAAAATTCAAATTTCTTTGTTTTAATTGTTTTTTTATATACTGTCTACTAACCAAAGATTATTCATAACATGAGTAGGCTATAATTAATAATAATGAAATAAGGCTGGGAGCTCATGCCTGTAATCCTAACACAGCACTCTGGGAGGCTGAGGCAGGAGGATTGCTTGAGACCAGTAGTTAAGAGACCAGCCTGAGCAAGAGTGAGACTCCTTCTCTAAAAAAAAACAGAAAAGTCAGCTGGACATGGTGGCACATGACTGTAATCCCAGCTTCTCGGTAGGCTGAGGCAAGAGGATTGCTTGAACCCAGGAGTTTGAGGCTGCAGTGAGCTATCACGATGCCATTTCACTCTAGCCCAGGTGACAGAGGGAGACCCTGTCTCAAAAAAAAAAAAAAAAAAAAAAAAGAGAAATACCCACATCCCCACCACCACTGAACTTCAGAAATAGGGTGGGACTAGAATGAAGCAAGTGAAGCACTTACCTCAGCCACAAAATTTAAGGGGGTGCCAAAAATGCAATAATCAAAATAAATATTTTGATGCATTATTTTTAAAAGTCAAAATTTATGCAAAAAAACCCATGATGAACAAAATATCAAAATTTTAAATGAAGGCAGGATCAGTATTACTGAGTTTTCTTTTGCCTCAGGCTCCAGTATGGCTTGGCATGGGACAGAACATAATACACTAGTTGCATCATGATGTTCCCTGCTCTGGAGACTCCAGGGACTCCCTGCTGCCTGCCACAGCATCTGGTGGGCAGCCCTAACTCTTCAGCACTCCTCAGCACACACAATTTCTTGCCAGGCTTCCTCTACTCAGCAACTTGCCAACTGCCACCTCTGTGCCTTCTGTTCCCTGGGCCGCAGCATCTTCTCCTCCCTCCCCCTATGCAAATCTTATCATCCAACTCAAATCCCACTTTTCCATGAAGCCTTTCTAATTACCCTCTCATCTCTACTCTCCCATGACCATTGGCAGTGATTATGCCAGTCTCTGAAATGCTACCCCACTTATAATTGTGTTCTACTTAGTATCATCAGGGATTGTACCTTAATGTTACAAGTAGGTCTCTGTTCCCCTCTTAGACTGTATGCTCTTTAAGAGTATGTTCTATTTCTCTTATATCCGACAGAGCAACATTACACTTGACTTTCAGTAACTGTTGGCTGTGTTTGCTTAACTGGTGGATTTAATTGATTAAAAAGTGAGGATTGAACATATTTGTTTCTGATTTACTTTTCTGACACAGGAGTCTTCCCAAATATAGTAAACATTGTGTATTTCCTAGTGGACGCATTTCATTTTATCAGTTGAGATTTGAGCTCTGCAGCATTTACAAGGTCACATAGACCCACGCAAATTCTTTGCCCCTATTTCTATAAGTTTGGCAATTCAGGAGAAAGGAAGAACCCTACAATAGCTGAAGTCATAGTTCCCAGCTTCAAATTTCTCTTGGCTACATAAAATAAGAGCTGGAAAACTGGGTGCTCTTCCCTACTATAAATGATGGTTTTTATTAGCATTTAAAGCTGAATAATTAAGAACTATCTTTATATCAACATTTATTGCATATCTGTTTTTCCATTTAAAATATTTTTGGTGGAACAAAACTAGAACTAGTAGAGTAAGTTAGTGTGGAACTTCTTTGTCTTGGCCCAAATCTATATGGAAACAATTTGACGAGACGAGTGGTAAGAAATATAATCTGGGTGTTTTTAATGGTTCTCCCATTACTGTTTCTCACACTTTACTCACCTCCTGTTTCTGAAGCAGTGTACCAGAGAGCTATGTGGGGCTGTGTTGGCCTACAGGTATTTAGTTATCTAGTTGTGGCTAATTCTTGATATGTTTTTATAGGAAACTGGATGTTATGTAAGAAATTAGAATCATTTCAAAACGGATTCTTACAAAGCTCTAAAATGAACGCATAGTGTATCTTTCCTTCAAGACTTAAATGCCAAGGAACAAGTTGACAAATCAGTTTAAAAACAGAAACTGCGCAGCTGAAAAATGGACAAGGTAATTCACAAAAGAAACTGAAACAGACAAAATAAGCATATGAAAGATGCTTGGCCTCAATAATCAAATAAATGATTATTTTTTTTCCTGATTGGCCACAGAGTGAAAATGTCCAGTCCTGATATTGGTATGGGGAATGAGCCCTCTTATGCTTCACTGCTAGAATTATAAATAAGTATAATCTTTCAGGAAGGCCTCTGGCAATAGTATCAAAATTTTAAATTTGCATACTCTAACCCAGAAATTCCACTTCAGATAAATCAGATAAATGCTCAGAGCTACTAATTATAATGTGGTTCATACTGTGAAAAACTGGAAATAAGCTAAATGTCCTTTAACAGGGGACTGGCTAAATATAGCACTTCCGTACAGTGGTATATTATGCAGCCATTTAAAATAATAATCTACATGTATCAACATAGAAATGTTTTTGATAAAATGTTTACTGAATGATTTCATCTAAGTAAAAGTTACATTAGAACAAACTCAAATTGGAGGACAATCCTATATTCTTCAACACATGAAGGCCAGAAAAACAGGTCTGAGGAACTGTTCCAGATGGAAGGAGACTAAAGAGACATGACGAGGTATGTGTGATCCTGGGCTGGATTCTGGACCCGTAAAGGGCATTACTGAGACCGTTGGCAACATGGTATGGGAATCTTTTGATTACTTGGTAATTTTCCTACTTTAAGGGTTGGACTATGATTATATAGGAGAATTTCCTTGGTTTTAGGAAAAACGCAATTCTGGAGTTTGGCCTATATGCAGAATCCCCGTAGTTTTTCACAGGCCTTTTACTATCAGGGTATCATAAAGATAGGCAACAGAAAGTAAAAACACGTAAATATCTGGAGCCGAATGGTTTTTAGCTCATCATTAACCACCCTACCGAAAGCCTTCTGGGCAATGGGAATCCTGTAACAATGCTAAGCATTCCTCTCTGCTTTTAAGATTTCCACCTACCAAACTCTCTGAATGCTTAGCATAATTCCAGAGGGCACTCTAGACTAAAATAACTTGTTAGGCCAGCGGGTAAGAAACCATCAGTACCTCTGCTGGAAACAGACTAACATTAGCCACAGACAGTGGAGACCATATAGCTAGCACTCTAGGAGAAATAAAGGAGACATTGGCATCTGATATCAGATCTGCTTGTCTTATGGCCAGCCTTGCTAAAGGCTGCAGGGCCACAGCAAGACCTGCCAGAATTAGACAGCTGCTTCTCGACAATTGTTTCTAGCCAGGCCGATGGTGTTAGATGCCTCTATCCAATCAGAGCTAGGGGAAGGAGAGCCTGACTATTTATTAAATATATGTGACAATCCAGAGATCTCATGACTAACTCAGCTTAATGGAGTCTTAGTTATGCATTTACTTCTTCACTGGAAATCGGGAGACCTGAGGTCTAGTTTGGTTCTACAGTAAACTGGCTGAGTGATCTTGGCCATGACATTTAACCTCTCTGGGCCTTGGTTTCCTCATTTGTAAAAGAAAAGAGATAATCTCCAAAATTCTGTGAGTTTTCCCATACTTAATTATAAAAACACAGCAGATATCTCAAGTTTCCTCAATAGTAAAATGAAATTAATCAAACCTGCAGAGTTGTTCTACAAATTAAAAAAAATTTGTGTATGGAAAGGGAAAAATAGTAACATAACCATGGGCATACCTGACAGATACCACCTTAGCTAAGTGATCAAAGTTGACATCACTTGTAATGAAACATCAATATCATGTACCCCCAAATATGATTTGAGGAGAATGGCATGTCACATCTGTGATATTCTGCCCCCAAATGCATAACCCCAGTCTAATCCTGTGAAAAAATCAGACAAACACAATGTGAAGGATATTCTACAAAATACTTGGTAAGTACACTTCAAAAGTGTCAAGGTCATGAGAGACAGACTATGGAGTTGTCAGAGAATGGCAGACACTAAGGAGTTCTATCTTTGCAACTGTTTTGTAAGTCTAAAATTATTTTAAAATAAGTTTTTTTAAAGCACACTATGAGAAGTGGCTAGCTCATAGTTGGCACCTAATGAATGGTAGGTGCTATAATTATAAGCAACTACATTAGTTGGCATTGTTGTGCAGCAGAAACCATTCCAGCCACAGATATTGCATAACTTTGGCTGAAATATGTTATAAAAACTAGTTCTTCATCCTTGAAGAGGCTTCTGGGAATTGAAATGTGCAGCTGTTTATATGCTCATTATCTGTCCTTGGTTCATGAGCTCAGATTGGATTTCTCCCTGATAGCATTGGTTTCCACAGCTGTGCTGTTGAATAAACCTGAGTTTGGACCTGCACATCTGAGAGGACATTTTATCCACAACAATTGGGAGAGCCAATGAATAGCACCTTGCCCTCTATGTGTTTGTTATTCCCACCCTGCTCTGCTCTGACAAGAGGCTCACCCCTGTCACACACCCCTCTTAGTTACTAACAGATGGAGCTGGCTTAGACAGCTGAGGGAAGAAAGCTCAGCAGGCATGTGGCCTAGAGACACCTCCTCCCCTAGAAGTAAACCAGCCAGGAAACTTTGATTACATTGGCAAAGCCATAAGTGTAAGAAATTTCTCTTCACATGGGAAAATTTCATTCAATAAATATATAACACATATTTATTAAGGGCCTTCCATGTGCTTAACCCTGAGGGTAGAGTGGGAATCCAGTCCCACTTTCACAGTCTCGTGGGCAAACAGGAAATTAAATACACAGAAACAATAAAATGGGGGCCAGTGCCATGAATTTCAGGGTGGTAGAGAGCACTGGGCTGGGACCCAAACTTTGCTATCTGTGCCATGGGTGAGTTTGAGAGTGGAATTCAATCTTTTTAGAAGCTCTTATAGTGCAGGCACATAGGCAAGCCTCTGATTGGAAACACTGTGACCACATGAGCCTGGGCAGGTCATACCTATCCCTGTGCACATGGAAGATATTCAGTAAAGCTCATGGAGTGAGTGCTTATTTGTATCAATGAGTGAATGTATCATTCCACCTCATCTATAAATTAACTTATTTAATCCTTACGACAACGCAATAACAGAATGACTATCACTGTACCTATTTTATAGGTGAGAAAACTGAGACATAGAAAGAAAGGAGGAGGTAACTCACCTAAAGTAACACAAGCACAGCAGGAAGTGGCCAACCTAGACTTTGAACTGAGGTAGTCAGCCTCCAGAGACTGCGCTCCTCTATTCTGCCTCTCCAAGACCAGTAAAGATCCCTGGCATTTTCTTGGAGGGACAGAAGGCCAGGCTGATGGTCCCTGCTTGTCCCAGACATGGAGTTCCTCAAAGGTGCAACCCTGGGAATCATGAGCCTCATAGTACTCCCTGTGTCACCTGTCACTGCCCACCTTCTCCCATAGCCTCTAACCTTGGATTGTTGAGACTGGTCACACAGGAACAGACGTGGCTGCAATCTGAGATAAGCCTCTGCTCTGCTAGACCTGAGATGTGGCCATCTTATGGCTCAGGGAGCAGCTACCATGGGTAGAAGACAAGGTGGAGGCCAGGCAGGCAATTCCCTTCCTAAGAGCCACTTGTGCTCTCACCTAAGAGCCCTGAAACCAACTCCTTAGACATGACACCCCAGAACTTGGCAGCCAACCTGGTTCAGTATCCAATTCAACTTCTGTCTCAGATGCCTAATATGGCACGGCCGAATTGTCAATACGTAATCTGCAGGCCAGGCGCAGTGGCTCACGCCTGTAATCCTAGCACGGCCGAGGTGGGCGGATTGTTTGAGCTCAGGAGTTCGAAACCAGCCTGAGCAAGAGCGAGACCCCATCTCTACTAAAAATAGAAAGAAATTAATCAGACAACTAAAAATATATAGAAAAAATTAGCCGGGCATGGTGGCGCATGCCTGTAGTCCCAGCTACTCGGGAGGCTGAGGCAGAAGGATTGCTTGAGCCCAGGAGTTTGAGGTTGCTGTGAGCTAGGCTGATGCCACGGCACTCACTCTCGCCGGGCAAAAGAGTGAGACTCTGTCTCAAAAAAAAAAAAAAATATGTAATCTGTACAGTAAGTCCTCACTTAACATCATCAATAGGTTCTTGGAAACTGCAGCTTTCATCAAAATGACATACTATGTGCTGTAGGAACTTAACTCTTGTTTATATAAGTTAGCTGATGGTAAAATTAGTTTCATTATACTGTATGTCATTTTGCTTAAAGTAGCAATTTTCAAGAACCTATCTATCAACAACGTTAAGTGAAGACTTACTGTACTCAGGTGCACTTTTTGGAGCAGATTTGGTCCCAGTGTTTATTCTGGGTGTGGGGAGAGACAAGAGGTGGCTAGGTCAAGTGGGCAAGAAGAGACAGGGATTCTATCAACCGAGAAATCTACTCTTGAGTGGCATTTTCCACCCAGACATTTCCACTGAATGCTGACATTCTTTCTAGAAAAGATGCTGAATCCAATATTGAATGACGTTCTGATATCCTAGAGTTTTAGAAAGTAAAAATCATGTTCTCTAAAATGCCCAGAATATTCCACTAGAATTCAGTGTCTCACATTTACCCCAGCTAGTTTTTTTCAATATTGTTTTCCATTAATTTTGTGGCCGATAGTTTGACAGTCTGTATAACTGCCTATTCAAGAATGCATCAACGGTTCTTACCTAATCTTCAATGTTTGCCTTACTCAGATACTCCCCTTTCATTTCCTGACAACACCAGCACTTCACGGCAACACAGAAATGTCCCTGGCCAGGTCCTCCTCCCTCTGCCTTGCGGGCTCTCTTGCTCTCATACTCACAATCTTTCTTCACATCTATTTTTAGTTTTCCTGGCTCAAGCTTCTTCAGGCCACCGAAACACAACCCTCACTCTTTCTCTCTCTCTGGCATTCATGCTGCTGGTAGGAGCCCCCCAAGTAAAAATTGCTTCAGAAATGCTTTAGTGCTCCTTCCTCAGGAAAACATATGACTTCAGGATCACAGCTCAGCTTTTAAGATGGATATAAGCTGGACGACCTTCTGATGGGCTTTAAACTTTGAACTGAATGTGGACATTTTTCTCTCAGATGACAGAATCACTCTAACTTCCCCTTTGCAGTTGCTTCCTTTCCTTGAAGGTAGCTGTATCTTGTTTTCTTAAAAAAAAACCTTTTCCTTCCAAAGTTGCCTGCCATGCCGACTGTCATTAGCGCGTCTGTGGCCCCACGGACAGAGGCTGAGCCCAGGTCCCCAGGGCCAGTTCCTCGCCCAGCCCAGAGCAAGACCATCGAGGCTGGGGGCGGAAACCCAAGTGGCATCTATTCAGCCATCATCAGCCGTAATTTTCCTATTATTGGAGTGAAAGAGAAGACATTTGAACAGCTTCACAAGAAATGTCTAGAAAAGAAAGTTCTTTATGTGGACTCCGAGTTCCCACCGGATGAAACCTCTCTCTTTTATAGCCAGAAGTTCCCCATCCAGTTCGTCTGGAAGAGACCTCCGGTGAGTAGCTCCCGGGTGCTGGTTGGGTTTTTTCCCCCACAGAGAAGTCCTCCCACTCAGCACCTCCTGCAGCTCAGCTGCTCACAGGAGCACTGGGGGAAGGATCCTGGCAGCAGCTCTGCTGGGCCCTGTCCTCCAGTGTGAAGCAGAGAGGGGAGAAACAAGTCTCAGATAGTCACCAAATCTCAGCAAAATCCATATGCAGAATGGGGGAGGCAGGGCTGATTCTCATTCTCTAGCTCGCTCTTGCTTTCTTTCAGGAAAAAAAAAAAAAAATCTTGGTTTTTGTAAAAGTGATTGGAACTCAGTTTAATTCATCCTGTAAAAATAAATATTTCTTTCCCAGTACAAATTCCAGACAGTCCAGATCTGTACTCGCCGTTGAAATCTTTGTAAGAGTCCTTTCCTTTAATTTCTCGGGCTAAAATCAGGATGCTGTTCTTCTTTAGTTTGCCAATGGCCATGTCTTTCTGAAACACAGCAGCCCAAGAAAGAGGAGAGTGGCAGACAAAAACTACTTTTTCATGCATAAAATGTTAGGATTAGAGGGAGAGACCCAGCCATCGTTTTTGTCCACATACCTCACCTCACAGATGAAATCAAGGCACACCAGAGTGAAATGTATCCAGTGAGCACATGACAGAGCCCGGATTAAAACCCCTTCTCTTTTAGGGAACTCTTCCAGCCTCTGGGTTTCATTTATAGTGATCTACCAGAAGGAAAATCATATTCCCCTGGCTCCCTTCTCTGATCATGCCTCCAGTATACTCTCGTTGTTAATTCAAGAAATATTGATTGAGCATCTTCTAGTGCCAGACCCTGAGCAAACAACTGGGCAGACAGCAGTGAATAAGGAAGACAAAAACCCCTGCTCTCTTGCAGCCTGGGGTCCTGAGAGGAAGATGGGCATTGAATGAGAGTGACGACTATCAGCAGTCCATGTTCAGGGTGCTATGGGACCATGGGGTAGCGAGAGCTAACCTAGTCTAGGGAGGGAAACCCTCCCCGAGGAAATGATGTTAGGCTGAGACCCAGAGCTATTCATTAGCCATGTTTTTCTTTATTAACCTGAGATGGAATTCCCAACCCTGGGTGTTCCACAGGGGCTCTTTTCCTCTCCTGACGGTTGCCTGCTAAGGTCCATGATTGCCATCGAGGCCCTCAGTTTAAAAGACAATGCTGCAAAGGACTTCATTCCCCAGCCCAGTCGCTGCCTTGCTACTGGAATACTTGGGCATCTTACTCCCCTGCTGAAATATCTTCCATTGATATCCCCTCCTGCCATCTGCCTTCAGGACAAATCCAGACAGCCCTTCCCAGGTGGCCCTTGCCTACCTGTCCAGGCTCATCTTCACCCTCTTTCCCCCTGGATCCTGATACACCAGCAGTGCTGGGACGTTCAGCTGCTCCGTTTTTCCAAGTCTTCTCAAACCTCAAGGCCTTTGCTCATTCTGTCTGCTTGTTTATCTGATTTGTTCTTCCTCACTCTCTCTCCAAAACTCTCCTCAGGTGTCAATTCCTTCAAGCTTTCTCATGTCTATTGCCCTCTCTCTAAGGGCAGGGACTGTTCCCGTTCATCTTTGGGCCCCCTTACCCAGCACAGGCCAGGCCCACAGAGCAGGTGAATGAAAACCCACATCTGAGGGCACTAGCCACCAAGACAGGACAGCCCTGTGTTCAAAGGCGGGAGTTCCTAAAAGCCCTTTCTCATACTATTGCAGGGAGGGGAGAGACCAAAAACCTTTACATACTGTTTTTAGTGAAATCATTGGTGGACTTGAGTCGTCAAGCTAGATTTAAAATAGATAAAAATGTTTTAAGGGCCTGTTATGCTCTAGACAATAGATTCGTCCTGAAACTTACACTGTCAGTGTCAGTATGTGGAATGAGGGGCATCAGAAGACCTGAATATTCCAAATTGTGCTCCCACCACCAGCGTCACCAACAACAAAGATCCTGAATTTTCTATTGTTTGGGTTACTAAAGGACCAGAGAGCAAAGACCGCTCTCGGATAAAATGCCCATGTGTTCCTTGGGGTTAAGATCAGAGGAACACTGCCTATAGGGTTCATTAGCATAAATTAGCAATATGGAATCAGAGATGGAGTCAGCATTGGAAGGCACCTCAGAGATGTGGTCCACCCCTTCACTTTACAGGTGAAGTCCTTACAAATTAAGGTCCAGAAAGGGCAAATGACTTATTTCCAGTCACGCAACAAGTTGTTCCAAGTTGAGAGAAATTGAAAAACTGAAATGACTTCAGAACTTTCTGAAATGTAAAGCAATTCTTGGAGACATCCATTTTCCATGAACTTCCCTGGATATGGTGACCTTTGCCAGGCCTGAGCAGTCTGAAAAGGAGACTGTATCTTATGATGACAAGCACCAGGCAAGTGAATCAAGACCTTCCTGCTTTTACTACCTAAGGCACAGAATCTCTGAAAAACAATTTGAATTTTGCTTTGACAATCAAGTGTTATCTATTACAATTGCAATGATGATGATGATGATGATAAAGGGAGAATTATTCATGGCCAATTATAATTCAAGTTGAAATAACAAGCTGCACTTTCAGCCTTTCCCTCTTAAAAGAAAAGGACTCTGGCCACCTGTCCCCAGCACACCTATAATCTCTTTTCATGTGCTTACCAGTGCTACCTCACTGCCCTTTCTCCTGTATTAGGGAGCATCCTGCATTGAGTTTCCAGGCCAAACAATCTGATTCCTCTAGCCTTTCCTTATATGATCTATTTCTAGGATCAGAAAGCAAACAAACCATACAACACTTCCCAATTGTTAAGCCAGGTTTGCTTAATGACAGATCCCTGGGTTTCTAGAACAGGGCTTCCGGGAGGCTGGTGCCCAGTACAGTGGGGATGGGGTCATGGATAGGGGGACGTGTTTCATTCCATGTGGTGGAAGGTTTAGTCGCACAGCATTCCTGGCCTCTCTGCTGCCCTTGGTGGGTTTATAAAGAGAACTTTACCTGAGAAGCCCAGCCCTTGTCTTCCCTCTTTCCCTTGAAAGCAAGCTGCCTGCAAGAAGCATGACTTCTGCTCTCTGCTCCTCCTTGCAGCAAGTCTTCCAGAGGCAGGCCCATGGGGAGTCATGCAGGGGTTCTGTGCCACCTGGGACTATGTGGTTAGTAGTAAAGATAATAGCTAATCTTGACTGAGAACTCACCACATGCCAATAACTATTCTAAGTGCTTCCCATATATATTAATTCACTTAATCTCCACAACAACCCTGTGAGGTTATTACTATTATTGTCCCACTTTAGAAAGGAGGAAACTGAGTCTCAGATAAATATTAATAAGTTGCTCCAGGTCTCCCAGTTAGTAAAGGGTAAAGCTGGGATTTGAATCCAGGCAATCCGTCCCTAGAGTCCTAACTCTTAGCAATGAAATTTATCTAATTCTGGGATTTAGATGTCAATCTCAGTTTCCATCAACAATAAATGTGGCATTTTGGGCTCCCGCCTGCCTTACATTTTTGTCTTATTCTTCCATTGGTTCAAAACTCAGGCATAGAAATAAGGTGTCCTTTATTGGACTCCCTCAAGCAATAACAGGCATTGAGTGACATCCCAGGGGTTGACCGCTGGAAGCAGCAGCCTCCGTGAGATGGAGATGGAACGGCACAGTGGGTAAGAGCCCAGGCTCTCGGGTCAAACCTCCCACATTCAAGTCCTGGCCCTGCTACTTAACACTTGGGCAATCTTGGTCACATATTACCCTCTCTTTGCCACGCATTTTCCATCCGAAAATGGGAATAGTCATAATAGAAGAACCTATCTCATAATTAAATGAGGGTTAAATGAGTTCATGTATGCTGAAGACTTAAGCCCAGGACATGAGGGAGTGCTCATAAGCAAAGACTCATCTTAGCACCTCCTATATTTGGTTGCACCATCTCTTAAAAAAGGCAAAATCCTAAACATTTTTCCAACTTAGTTTCTATCTATGACCAATCAAGATATTAACCACAGCAGTGTATTTGAGTATTTCATGCCCGACTTAAATGAATCTGTCCAAATGAACACGATGACATGTGTGTGAACACTCCTCTCATGGGCAGGGTACTGCTGTCCTTTAGGACAATTCCAGTCATCTACATTAAATATAAAATGTGTGTTTGGTGGTGAAAACATGGATGTATCACAGAGCCAGGAAGGTGACTGCACAAAGAGGGATCACACTTGGCTGGGAAATTTGGCAACTTGCTCAGTGACTGGCTGTAAAGACCCACTGAGCTCAAGAGGGTGAGCAAATGCTTCTATTTTCCCATCTGCATTTGCCTCACGCATGCTAGGTTAGGAGCTTCTCATGCTATTTATCTCTGTTTTCTCTCAATTGCTTCCCAGATCAGGGCAACTGAGATCCCTGTTGCTTTTGGAAGGATGAGAAATGAGGGGCCAGTTGTGAGGCCTGTAATGAAGTTGGTACCTTGTCCCCTGCTCACCCTTGGAAACTCAGGATCCCGGAATTGCTCCACAGTGACCCAGAAGCCATGAGGGAATTCTCCCTTGGGGAGCAGCCTCTCCCTTCTTGGTGCCTCTGCCACTTCCAGTTGGGGTCCCTCCATAAATGAGTTGACTCACATCCTCTTTTGGTATAGGTTGCGTGGATCCTGCACAGAGGACTATGTGCAGTGCTGACCCGCACACTCAGCTCAGGCCCCCAATTGTGGACACTTGCAATGACAATATTCCTGAGCCTCCTTCTGTCTCTGGTCCTAGGTAGAGTCATCTTTCTGTAAATTCCATCTTCTTCCAGACCCACCCTAACCTGGAACCTAGAGAAGGAAGGGTCCACTCTCTGTAGGAGCTGGATTAAACCAGACTTCAGGTTAAACTTCATCGACATGGCCTCAGTGTCTCTTGGCTCTGCTGGGAGAGGTTGTTCCTGTTTGGGCCTCCAGTTTACAGCCCAGTATTGAAGTCAAAACTGCATCATTGATGTACAGCCACCTCCAACATATCTCCCAGCTCCTTCCCCAGGAAATCTGTTCTCCCTTTCTCCGCTGTCCTCCAGGCTCAGGACAGCTGGGACCCTGCACTTTCCCTTCAAAACTTTCTGCTCAGCTCTCTTTTCTTCTATTGGCCACTGGGAGTTGGGGGAGCTTGCCGCCCTCCCACTGTTCCATAGATCCAGCGCCTTCTCATTTGCTGGTTGTGACTGGACCTTCAGCCAGGGGCTACCTAACCTACCTCTTGCCCTCAAATCCTGTCCCCATCCCTCCATCTTTTCAGGGCCCCATCCTTTACTGGTTCAGAGCTGGGTCTCCGCTTCACCCACATTGCTCTGGTGTTTGCCTTCCCTCCTGCCTGCTATTATTATTATCGATATGCCCATATCCAGCTGTGCTTTGCCCGGCAGTCTAACCTCACTGTTCTTTTCTTCACTCCTTGGGCCAGCTCGTTCCCTCTGCCAACACGTGGGCCTGAGGAGGCCTCTTTGCCAGACAGACAGCAGCCACCCCTTAATACTAACAGGTCCAAACAGCTGACTTTATTCCTTATATTCCCATACCTGGGAATCTCTTGAGCTAGACTCTTTTTAAGGCTAGAGTCTAGGTAAGTTTCCCAAGCTGCAATTCATCATGTGCCATATTTCCCGAAGTCTAGGGGATTTTGATGCTAGTACTTTCTTAATCATATCAGAGGGTGTCCACAGAAGGTCATGACCACCACCCAGCTGAACGCAATTAAAGGAAGCTTTCTAATGTAAGATGTGTCACAATTTCAGACATGTGAGAGAAATTCAGAAATGTGGGGGGAAATGTGAAATACAAGCACAACAAGCATCTTAGAATGGAAAAATAAGACAAAGGGCCCTTTCCCACTTGACTCACAATTCTACCATCCCCATCCCACTCCTCTTCCCAGACTATTTCTTTCTCCCATGCTCCTATAAGCATGGGTCCAACCACACCAGATGGTTTTTGCTGCTTTCTGTATGATCTGGTCTCTTGCCCCTTCCCAAGGTCCATCGAGAAAAAACCAACTTCTCCCTTGTGCCAAGGCTGTTACACCAGGGGAAAAAATATGACATTCTTCAGGTTAGTTCTTGTTAGTGCTACAGAATTATCTTCAAAACTCTACATGTTTAGCCAAATGTGCTTACTCTCTCACTCCTTAACATGGCAGAAACTTCTCCTCTCAAGAGGAAAACCCGTAAGAAAAAAATTAGAAAGATTCTTGTAATTACATGAACTACCACAGTGACAAAAAAGATTCTTATAATTACAGAAAGAGTACTTTCTCTCTGGAAGTGAACATGATTGTTTTCTAGGAGGAAAAAAAGAAAAAAGTCTGCTGGTTTACTTAAAAAGGGAGGAGAGCTAGAGCTTTGGGTGCTCCTTCCACCACCCAAAGCGGGGTGGTGGAAGGAGCAAGGCAGACCGACGCCCACGCAGCATTCTCCCTCTCCGTGACCTGACCTTACAGAGTTCTTTACTGGGGAACTTGTGAAACGCCTGAGGCAAGTAACATTTTGGTAGAGGGCAGAGTTTCCTATCTTGGTTTATACAGGAGACTGAGCCAACACGCCCAAAAGTCCGAGTGTGGAAAGCACAGGAATGTGGAAAGCACAGGTGTGTGGACAGAGACAGAAGCATACAAAAGGGAACTGCCAGGAACTCACTGAACTCTGGCAGGGGGAAGGAGGCTCTGCCCTCTCGGAGGCTACAAAGTGGAAGTTCAAGACACATTTACCTTACACCTGTTGAATACAACATAAAAAAAAAAAAAAAAAAAGACACATTTACCCAAATCTCCAAGGAAGCCCGAGGCCCCAGCTAACTTGGGGGAACGTTCTGTTTAAGAGGAGCTGACACTTGCTTTTACCATTTTCACCCAGCCCTCAAGTTTAATCACCATCACAACTGATAAGAAGTGTATTATGTAACCCAGAACACCAGAAATATAGTATAAAAACTGCTATTTTAAAAATTCCTTATAGATCATAGGACCAAAAATGTTTGGGAACTACTTCTTCCACCCACTCCAAGTAGATGGCTTTCTTTCCCGATGTGAAGGTTTTGAAGAGAAAAGGACATTCCCATCTCCTTCAATAACCTACAGCTCATAATTTTTAAAATCTGAAAATTTATCCTTATTTCTAACCAGAACTCTTCTAAGTGCAAGTGTAGCATGTTATGTCTGGCTCTGACCCAGAAGACAGTGATAGAGAGTCTGCTGGTTTCCT
>RJWJ010012731.1:0-41350 GCA_004363605.1 Indri indri
TGACAACAGATTTCTGTAGAATAATCAAATGAGTTGTCATATTTGTATGTGATGTTCTTCCAGACGAATGGGGAGATACTGCTATTGACTGCTCAGAAAGAGAAAGTAATAGGAAGACAATGGGACAGACATTTTTTTTTAGATGTGCTCATTTTTCCAGACAAATATATAATGCTTTTTTTCCCTCTGAGTGTATTTAGTATATGTTCTCTGTAGTGTCTCAAATTAATTGCTTTGAGATTTCTCTTCCAGGGAGTGGAGCCTGGTGGTAAGTATTTTGCTGCGTTGATCTACCTCTTCCAGAACTTTCTTAACCACTATGGCTTTGGCTGCATCTGAAAATTAAAATTTAAAGGGAGAGTTCAAAGAGTTAAAAAAAAAAGATAAGAAACTATATCAATTAAAGGAATACTAGGATTTTATAAAGAATGGACTATGCCGTAAGCACAGATACTTAGACTCATTTTTGGTGAATTTTGCTTACTTGGTTAGGTAGAAGCATGGTGACGTGTTACTTTGTTTCAAGTTAGCACACCGCTAAAATCAGATATCTAGCACATACTGACACCTGCTACAAATCATTATCATTTCTATTCTTACTAAGCTATGGTACTATAAAAACAACCTGTACATTGAAAATGAAATAGTAGAGTATAGCAGAATTTCATTTTAATCACCTTTGACTTGATTGCCCAGGTTTCCGGATCCATAATCTTTAGATTTGTAACCTCCAGATTTACAAGCCCTATGAAAATATCACAAAAGAGTGTGATTTAGAGACAGCCCCTCCAATTCTAGATTCTCCATTAGATTTCCTTTACTTCTTTGGTGAGAACATACTCAGTGGGTTACACAGTTGAAACTACTCTATTTCAGCATTAAGAAGTGATATTTTTAATTGTCATACCTTAAACACAGGGCCTTTGCATTTGGGTTTGGTAAGATATTGTATATTTGGATCTTGGCAGTAGAGTGCGTGCTGTGTTTAATATTCAGCGTTCACGATAATAAATGCAGCCCTGTTATTAATAGTTTATGTTCACTTTTCAGGGATCTAAGTTGCGAGCAGATTTCAGTATAGTCCACCTTTCCTATGAATTATTCTACCTACCCATCGTCTCCTCCTATAAGGAGGCAGTAGGTCTCGATCTCTTTTTCCAGGTGGACCTTGATGTCGAGGAGCTGCTCATACTCGAGCTTCTGGCCCTCGGTCTCGGTCCTGACCTGGTGCAGCTGCTCCTCCAGGGCCCCGATCTGCGCCTGGATCTGCGCGAGCTGCGCGCAGTAGTTGCTCTCGGTCTCTGTCAAGGAGCACTCCAGGGACTGTTTCTGTCAGGAGGCAATAAAGAGAACCTAGACACACATGCAGACGTGCAGAAATTTCTTTGTTATATGATTTCCTCCTCTCGTTAACTTCCTCTATAACTGTCTTAGATTTCACATTGACACATGGTTAAGATGACTCTATGACATCACTTAAAAATACGCAAAACCTTCTTTTTGGTAGAATAGATCTAAAGACATTGGCATTGCTGTTTTAGCTGTCATCTGCACAATCCTGTTCTTACGTTTTAAGATAATTATAACAACACATGTGGACCTATTTTCAACACTGTTAAGGACCGTCAAACCAGCTGGCGCATATGGAAAATGGTGACCTAGGAGATGGTGAGACACCATCCTTTTCATACCGTGGCTAGGAGAGACTGAAGTTCAATTTCCAGGGTTTGAAGAGTGCGCTTCATCTCTGTCAGCTCGTTGCGGGCTGAGGTGGTGGCTCCGACATCCTCTGAGATCTGCTGTTGCAGAGAAGCACTCTGAAAGGACGGAAGCGAGGGGGCAAATCTTAGTTTTGTGAACATCACTAAAATGCAGAGGGATGTTTTCTGGACGAGATTCACCTTTTCGTTGAACCAGGCCTCCGCGTCCCTGCGGTTCTGCTCCGCGAGGGCTTCGTACTCAGCGCGCATGTTGTTCAGCAGGACGGTGAGGTCCACCCCGGGGGCCGCGTTCATCTCCACGTTCACGTTGCCGCCCGCCGCGCACTGCAGAACTTGCATCTCCTACAGGCAGAGAAGTGTTCAGCTCAGTGGTGCAGGAACCTCACAGAAAGTCCAGGAGCTTAGCTTTGGAAGGGTTCTTAGAGCCCCCCAACTAAGCTGTGCAGGGACTCCTCACCCCACATTTTATATTTCCTGTCCAGTTGACTTAACTCTCAAAGACGGTGAACTCCCTACCTCGTGAAGCAGCCTGTTTCATTCTGGAAGAGTTTGAATTGTTCCAGAGCCCTGCCTTATGGTGAGCCTGACTCCTGCTCCTGTAACTTCAACTCGTCTGTTGCAGTTCTGCTACCCAGAACAAGTCTTAATTCCTTTTCCAAATGAAAGTTTTGAAAAATATTTAAAATGAGTTATCCCCTATCTCTTATTCTATTCCTTCATAGTGTAAATGTCTCCACCTTTGTGGACTGGTCCTCATCCCACTAGAGGTCAGCTTTGATGTGTTCTCAAACCAGCTATATCCTGTACACAGAAGGCATGAACGTGGTTGAAGGGCTGAGTTTGAATAATTCTGAACAATCGAAATGATTATAAATAAGTAAACGTGTGTGTGTGTGTGTGTGTGTGTGTGTGTGTGTGTGTGTGTGTGTTTGTACCCCCCAGGGAAGAACATCATCCCCTAAAGAATTCTAGCTTTGTGTGGAGCTCACACAGGGACCATATAGTGTCATGTCAGACTTTAGTGTCAGACAAATCTCTATGTGAATTTTGGTTTTGCTTTGTAGTGGCTGGGTGAATTTGGAAAGTTGCTTAACCTAAGTTTCAATTCACTTACCTAAAAATTGAGGATAATTAAAAATCCTTCTCTGGGTTGTTAAAAGAAGTGAAAGAACTAATAATAAAAAAAAACTTAGGAACATTGCCTGTCATATAATGCCAAACAAATTCTGATTATTCTGATTATTATCATCTTGGAAGCTGGAATCTATTTTGTAGCCAAAGTCTACACATTGTTTTGTCTGAGCTGCATGCTGTTAGAATGCAGTGAGTCAGTTCCAAGATTGTGAGTGGCAGGCATCACTGCTAAGACCGTGTAAATTGGAATATCATAGATCAGCTATGTGTCTGCTGCGGGAACCCTCCTCCCCATCCATGGATCGGTCTTAGTGATGGTAACAAAAGCTTTCTTTCCTGCCTGCAGCAAATCCCCATGCTATTCTAGCATTCTTTCCTCGTTGGGGGACCCTATACCTTCTCTATCTCCAGATGTGGTTTTTACTTCTGATCATTTAGTGAAAACTTCCCCAGTTCAAGCAGAAAAAGAAAAAGATAAAAAAGATATATATGGGTTTGCCTGTGAAACATTAAAAAATCAATTGTATTCATCAAAAATTTATTGAACTACCATTGAACTACTACTATACTTGACTTCATATAGCCAAAGAAATGTTGTTACTCAAGTATTTATAAGGTAGCCTCATGACTAATCAAGTAGCATTCTTAGTGTATCTTCTGCTTTTAAGAATTTGGCTTGACTTTGGAAGTCTTTTGGCCATTTAAAAATATCAAATTCCTTTTCAAAGGGCAAAGATTTTTTTCCCTTTTAGAAAACAGTGGCTCTGAAAGCAATCCCAAAGATGTAATGACTGCATGATCTGATTTTGAACCTAGCTTCCAACAGTGACCACTTTGGAAGTATACTATTTGCTGAGAAATATAAATTCTGGTATAGCAGTTTAATTTCAGTCTCATTATTTTTATACCCATATCTATTAAGAATACATATTAATATTAAGTATGTATACTTAACATGTGTATAAGTAAATGGTTTAGTGTTTTAAATCTGCCACTGTTTGATAGAAATTTAGATCTAATTTTCTTAGAATGTCCTTAAAGTATATTTATTTTGTCTAATTAGATGTAATCTCCTAAGTGGACCATTTTAACATAGCTATAATTACATAGCCAAACACTGCTCTTATAACCCTGATTGGTCTGGAAAACATGATTTCTCTTTTTTTCCCATGGGAAAGTTGATGAGAGAGCAAGGGTGGACCTGTACAAACAATTCGACTCTTATAAAGATAAGTAAGCTCTCATGTCTGTCTGACAGTGAATCTTCAGCACCAACTTCTTGTTTAAGAGGTTAGGTACATTATCTCCCATGAGGTGGACAGTCTGCAGAGTGATAGCAAAATGTCGATATGTGTAGATGGTCAGCTCTTACCTCCTTGTGGTTCTTTTTGAGATAAGTCATCTCCTCGCTCAGGGTTTCATACTGAATCTCCAGGTCTGTTCTGCACAGGGTTATTTCATCCAAAACTCTGCGTAATCCATTGACATCAGCCTCTACACTCTGGTGAAGAGCCAGCTCGTTTTCATACCTTAGAGAGTGTGAATGATTTTCTAATTTGTCACATGAGTGGAGACGTCGTCACCAATGATAAATGCTAGGATTCTGGAATTTTGAAGATTTGGCCACAAGAGACATTTTCAAAGTTTGTCATATAATAATTATTTTTATTTTCAGGTATTTGACAGAAAAAGAACTGAGGCATTGGGTACTTGTTTTACAGTGTCCACATGTTAATAGACAATGTATAAAAAAGTAATAACATTCTATTTATGTTAAACCTAAGTGCTTTGCAGTTTTGGAATGAGTTCATTATATTTAATGGAGGTATTAAAAATAAATGTGATTCAGTGCTTTGCCTTGATTGCCATGAATTCTTTCCACTCCAGAAGTATACTTACTTGAGTCTGAAATCATCTGCTGTGAGCCTGGCATTATCAATCTGCAGGACAGCATTGGCATTGCTGGTGGTGGCAGCGATGATCTGGAAATGATGAGTTCGACTTTTTAAAGGCAATAGGTCACAACCAGTAAAAAATAAAAAATGGGCCGGGCGCGGTGGCTCATGCCTGTAATCCTAGCACTCTGGGAGTCCGAGGCGGGCGGATCGTTCTGAGCTCAGGAGTTCGAGACCAGCCTGAGCAAGAGCGAGACCCCGTCTCTACCAAAAAATAGAAATTAATTGGACAGCTAAAAATATATATAGAAAAAATTAGCCGGGCATGGTGGCGCATGCCTGTAGTCCCAGCTACTCGGGAGGCTGAGATAGTAGGATCGCTTGAGCCCAGGAGTTTGAGGTTGCTGTGAGCTAGGCTGACGCCATGGCACTCGCCCCAGGCAAGAGAGTGAGACTCTGTCTCAAAAAAAAAATAAAAATAAAAAAAATACAAAAATAAAAAATGGTTTTCTTTTTAGATCAGGAAGTGAAAATAATCAAAATTAATAGAGTTAATAAGCGACATTTTTATCATGATGTTAACCCTCCGAATTTACTTAATGCTTATTTACAAGGCTAAATTGAAATTCCCTTTAGGAAATCACAAGAATGATCAAAGTTTTTAGACTTTAGTAAATAAAAAGAACATTTATAAGTAAAAGTACATAAAAATGATCGTGGAGTATAATTTCTTACCTGAGCTTTAAGATCATCGATTATTGGGAAATATCTGCTGTAGTCGTGATCGAGACCACGGCAAGAGCCGGGCCCAAATTGCTCATACCAGCCCTTGATCTTCTGCTCTAGGTCTGCGTTGGCCTCCTCCAGAGCTCGCACGTTTTCCAGGTAGGATGCCAGGCGGTCGTTGAGGTTCTGCATGGTCACCTTCTCGTTGCCGGAGAGGAGGCCCCCCTCATTCACGGTAAAGCCAGCACAGGAATTGCCTCCCCCTGCATTTCCTCCTGACGTGCTGCTGCCGAAGGCACAAGAGAAGCCACTTCCAATCCCAGGAATGCCACAAGCATTTCCAGCCCCAAAGCTGGCTCCGCCACCAGAGAGCCTGAGCGATCCTGTGGTGGGACGGGGACAGGACCTCCTGGATCCACTGGAAAGTCGGAGAGACATGGTGTCAGGGCAAGCACGTTGCAGAACTGTATTCTTGAAAGCCAGAATGGAGAGCCTTCTCGTCTCAACTGTTTTGTTTGCCTTTTTATAGTCAATTCCCAAATGTGTTCTGGATGAAATTCTGCCTACACAGTAAAGTGTAGCTTGCCAGCCTCAGCAAGTTAGCGTAATTGGATGATTTTTCCTAATTAGTAACTAACTTTGCTAGGCTCATTTCTGTAGGAGGGTGGTTGCCCTCAGGTCGGTGGTTATCTGAGAAATGGGTCTAGGTGGAGCACAGTCAGGTTCATTACTACCGTTTAAAATTGTAAGTGAGTCATTCTTCATTTCCATCCTTAGAAGATAAGCTCATCCGTCCATTATGAGATAAAAATTTGGCATCGTGGTTTTGGGGTATTATGTTAAAGCAGGTTTTGATGTTTCTGAGACTTTTTCTGCTTTTATTTTCACGATTCTTTCCACATAAATAGAAAATAGAACTATAATCATTATTTTCCCAACCTGGTTCTTCAATCACCAGTTTTTTTTTTTTGTAATGTTTTTAAATTCCTCTAGTCACTGTTTCCAATGAGAAGTTAACGTCCATTTAAGCTGACATGCACATCATATTTTGTTGACATTTACTTATGCCTGGGGATAGTTGTCTTCTCTTTTCCATTTTGGTAATTAGAAGCACATTCCTAATTGCTGTTATGTTTTGTGGGAGTTTGGAAGGACATTAACATACTTCCTGGCCCTGCAAAATTTGAAGCAAACCTGGAAGAATCTCTCTTTACGTCGTTGTGGTTTAGCTCAGGTGAAAGTCATCAGTAAGGTATTTACTGGGTGTGGATTTACATATAGTTATTGACAACCTTAAATCTTACGGACATTTTAAAAACTGAAAAATAAAAATTGTATGTATTTATGGTGTACAACATGATGTTTTGATATATGTATCATTGCGGAATGCCTAAATCAAGCTAATTAACATATCCATTACCTCACATTTATTTTGTGATGAGAACATTTAAAATCTACTCCCTTGGCAATTTTCATGTGTACGATGTATTGTTATTAACTGTAGTCACCATATGCTACAATAGATCTCCTGTCTAACTGAAATTTTGTATCCTTTGACCAACACCTCCCCAGTGCATTTGCCCCATGATTAGTCATGTTGAGCATTTTTTCATATACCTGCTGGCCATTCGTATGTCTTCTTTTGAAAGATGTCTTTTAAATCACATTGTTTTCTTGTTATTGAATTGTTTGAGTTTCTTATGTATTTTGGATATTAGCCCTTTATCAGATGGATGGTTCACAATATTTCATCCAACAGGTTCATCCATATTTCATCCAACAGGTTCATTCATATTGTCGCAAATGACAGAATTTCCTTCTTTTTAAAAGGCGGAATAGTATTCCATTGTGTGTGTATACCGCATTTTCTTTATCCATTCTTCTGTTGATGGATGCTTAGGTTGACTCCCCATCTTGGCTATTGTGAATAATGCTGCAGTGAGCGTGGGATTTCAGATATCTCTTTGACATACTGATTTCATTTCCTTTGGCTGTATATACACAGTAGTGGGATTGGTGGGTCATATGATAGTTCTATTTTTAATTTTTTGAGGAACCTCTGTACTGTTTACCTTAATGGCTGTACTAATTTACATCCCCACCAACAGTGTACAATTGTTCTCTTTCTCCATATCCTCACTAATACTTGTTATCTCTGATTTTTTTCATAATGGCCATACTAACTGGTATGATATCTCATTGTGGTTTTCATTTGCGTTTCACTGATGATTAGTAATGTTGAACATTTTTTCACATACCTGTGGGCCATTTGTATATATTCTTTTGAGAAATATCTTTTAAATTGGGTTACTTGCTTTTTGTTTGTTATTGAGTTATATATTTTTGATATTAACCCTTTGTCAGATGTATGCTTCACTATATTTTCCCCCAATCTGTGGGTTGTCTCTTCACTCTGTTAATTGTTTCCTTTGCTGTGCAGAAGCTTTTTAGTTTAATATAATCCAATTTGTCTATTTTCACTTTTGTTGCCTATGTTTTTGGGGTCATATAAAAAAAATCTTTGCCCAGATCAATGTCAAGAAGTTTTTCCTTGTAGTATTCTAGTTTCAGGTCTTACGTTTAAGTGTTTAATACATTTCTTTTTACTTTTTATTTTTTTATTTACCTTTTTTTGGGCTTATAAATGGAACATTTTTTTCTCATAGTGCTGGAGACTGGGATGTCTGTGATTAAGGTGCTGGCAGCTCTGGTGTCTGGTGAGGGTCCGCTGCCCGATTCATAGACAGTTGACTTTTTGCTATGTCCTCGTGTAGCAGAAGGCTGCTTCGTTTATTTATTTATTTTTAAAGAATGGTGCTCTTTGGCATTTAACTCAAACTAAGAAGTAACAGACTTTGAGTTTGATGCACTGTGAACAGGTTGTTTTTCTTTTTCAGATGGATTATTAAAATGTAAGATAGATATTCATGTTTTAAAAACCGTTTTTCTGAAAAACATCAAGTTTAATACATTTGGAATTGATTTTTGAATATGGCATGAAATAAAAGTTCCAATTTCATTTTTCTGAATGTGGATATCTAGTTTTTCTCAACATCATTTATTAAAGAGATTGTCCTTTCCTCGTTGTGTGTTTTCGGCACCTTTATTTGAAAATCAATTGACTGTAAATGTATGGATTTATTTCTAGGCTGTGTGTTCTGTTCAGTTGGTCTATATGTTGATTTTTGTGCCATTATTATGATGTTTTGGTGACTGTGTATTTGTAGAAGATTTTGAGACCAGATAATGTGATGCCTCCAACTTTGTTCCTTTTGTTCAACATTGCTTTGGCAGTCTTTTCAGGGACTTTGTGGTTCCACATGAATTTTAGGATTTTTTTTCTATGTATGTTAAAAAGGTCATCGGAATTTTGATAGAGATTGCATTTAATCTGTAAATCACTTAGGGTAGTATGGACATTTTAATAATATTAATTCTTCCAACCTACCAACATGGGATATTTTTCCATTTATTTGTGCCTTCTGCAATTTCTTCATCAGCGTTTTATAGTTTCACTTATTTCTGCTGTAATCTTTGTTATTTCCTCTTTCTACTAATTTTGGGCTTAGTTTCTTCTTTTTTTCTAGTTCCTTGAGGTGTAATAGTGGTTTATTTGAGATTTTTCTTCTTTTTTAAAGTAGGCATTTATTGCTATGAACTTCTCTCTTAGAACTGCTTTTGCTACATCTCATAAGTTTTCTTATGTTGGGTTTCCATTTTCATTTGTCTCAAGATATTTTTGATTTCTCTTTTGATTTCTTCTTTGACCCATTGGTTGTTTAGGAGCATGTTATTTAATTTTCACATATTTGTGAACTTTCTAAAATTCTTCCTCTCATTGATTTATAATTTTATACTACCGTGTTTGGAAAAGATTATTACAGAACTCCCTGCCTTGTTCCACCCCAAATGGAAAAACCTTTTTAGCTTAGAACTTTGCTGCCATCCAACCCCAGCTAACACTTTCCAAAATAATTTGGTAAGGATGTCAGGCAGAATCTTGTGTGCAGGAGGATATGAGCAAGATTTAGAACCTCCCCCAGGCTTGAGTAGTGCAGTTCTGAATTTGCTTAGTCACCAGTGTGGTAGGGACAGAGAGGTGCATGTGCTGCAAAGTGGAAAAATAGCTATCCAGATTCAGATCCAACAAACTAACACTTGCTGATCATCCATGCGTGCTAGGCATTGCAAGAGTGAACAAATCCTAATGATCGGTGAATAGAATCTTTTATATCAATGGAAGCTCAAACTCAAAGAGATCAAGTTATTTACATAGTTAAACAAGGTCAGATTTGGGACCAGAGATTAGGGCTCTTTCCAAGTTATTCTGTTATGGATTGACGTACATGTGGTTGTGAAGTGAAGTACATTATTTTATTAGCAGGTCCTTAGTATTGTCACATTGGGATCAACTGTGGAAATAAACAGAACCAGATTTATAAAAAATAATTTGCAACAAAAGAATTTTTAATAAAGTGGCAAAAAAAGGCCTCCAAAATAAAAACAAAAATTAAGGACAGAGCAAGATTTTTCCTTCTCTTGAAAGGATTACATGCAAAGAACATGAGAAAAGGAATAGAGGGAAAACGAATTCTAGCACTTTTATTTTTAATAACAGAAATGAATAACTTCCTTGAGTTATTTGACCAATGGGATTTTGGAAGGGCAGGCTTTTTTTTGTTTTGTTTTTTTCAAAGAAGTTTTTTTTCATTATGGTCTTTAGAAGGTACCCGTTGCTCCACTGTGATGTTGCTTATTTTAGAGGATTTTTCTTCAACTGAGTGGACTCTCAGTGAAAGGACGTTGCCAAGTTGATCTAGTTCTTCAACGACTGTTTTGACAACAGTTTCTTCTGTTGAGTCTAAAATAAAATAAATTTTTAGTGGTCATTCTTAGCAGGTTGAAAGGTATTTAGTCATGACAGGTTTGCTTTCTAAAAACGGTTTTTGCAAATTTGCAGTAAATTGATATATGTATGTGTTTGAAGGCGATGCTTAGCAAGACCCTAGGCTATCTTTCTTGTATTTACCACTGTGTTTAGAGCAATAGATATTTGAAAATGTAACAGAAACATGTATTAAAACAACCTAAGTATCAGGCAAGTGTAGGCAGGTTGCATGTTATGTCGTATTCTTTTAAATATCAACTTGTCCTATTTTTGTGGTTTAAAATAAAGTAGTTCTCTTATAAAACCATTGCAATTTTGAAAAATAATACATCCTAGGTAAGAAAGATATTAGGGGATTGATTCCTCATTTCAGTAATTTTATAATTTGACCCCATCTGTTCTGCAGGAGTATAAAATACAAACATTAAGAATTATCATGATGACACCTCATCCCTTCCATCCACTAGAGCTAAGTTTAAAAACAAATTTTCTTTGATTAACAATTAAGTGACTCATTTAATACAACTGCTGGAGATTAAAAGAGTTACACCAAGAAAACTTTCTATACCTTTGACTTGATTTCCAGAATTTGCGGGCTTACAGCCTTTTGATTCGTAACAGGAGGATTTGCATTTTCTGTGAAGAGAAATGTGAATTATTGCATTTTTTCTTTCCTCAAGGAGCTCATAAATACCTCTGTATTGGGAATAAAAGTTTTGGGGTTTTAGTTTCAATAAGATTCGAATTCCTCTTACGTTTAAGGGCTATTAGTAAGCTTTTCACAGTAAAAGGTTAAATGGATGTTTATGATCAGAAATCTCCTCATGATCAGATATTATCCCTTTCATTTAGCAACACGGGGACTCCAAGTTCTCATTCTGACTTTGGATTCAACTGGCCAATGAGCATGTTTGGACTGCCTACTGTGGAGAAGGGGCTGGGCTAGGTGCTGTAGAAAATATAGAGCTAAGACACGAGCAGTTTATACTGTTGAAAATAAAGTATGCTCATGTGAAAAGTTATCTCTAACATGGCATGAAAGGTGCTATAAATTAAGTGTAAAATGAATGGCATAATAAGTAATTTGTTTGGGGGAGGGAGCCCTCAGTGCCGGGTTCTTGTTGGAATAGGCTGCAGAGGGCTGGCCTTGGCCTTGGCCTTGGAGTAAGCAGATACTACCTCTTCATGGTGCAGCCGTGGGCAAGCATGTAGTAACAGCCTCTGATTTCCGACTAACTTTTGTGTGTAAGCCCCTGTCACAAGCATTTTACCCACACAGTGAAGCACTATGGTTAAGAGTAGTTAAGGGTATGGTTTTGGTGTTAGCACAATTTTACCAATGAGGATACTAGATTTAAAAAGGTTTAACAATGTGCTCATATTCATCCAGTGTGTGATTCACACCCAGGGCTGCAATTCCAGGGCTGTTGCTATTTGGCTAACTATGATGCCTCTCCAATTAAATCTTCCTATAGCTTCGTTGTTCATCTTTAATACAGGGTGCACGTGGAGTAACTAGTCTTAAAAAATGTGCTATAAGAAATATGCCTAAACACTGAACCACAGAAGACAATTTTTCCCTTCGATTGGAATACTGGAATTGTTAAACATTTTATACTTAAATGTTCTGTATATTATTATACATATGAATACTTTACATACTTAGAAATTTGATTTTCAAGTTTCTGCCTGTTTTCATTCACTTAGATAATGGACATTCCTGAGGACATATATAAGTATGATCTTTAGAGCAGGAAATTCTGGGGCATAATACTGGTACACCTACATAGCGAGAAAACCTGGTTGATGTGATGTTAATTTTTTTCACAAGTTAATATTTACCTCTCTTCTCCATCTATTAAGTTGCAATAAATTTCAATTTCTTTTTCCAAAAAGATTTTAATATCAAGAAGCTGTTCATACTCCAGCTTCTGGCCTTCTGTTTCCGTTCGAATCTTTTGCAATTGTTCCTCCATTGCTCTGATCTGATCCTGAATTTGCTGGAGTTGATCACAGTAATTTCCTTCCGTCTCAGCCAAGGAGCATTCGTAGGAATGTTTCTGAAAGAAGGATGAATGTGTAAAAGAGAAATGTCATGTTCATATTTTAAACGTTCTCGAGGTAGAAATATCTGTACAAGGTCTAAATATTTTCATTCGAAAATATACATTAGCAAGATTTTTAAAAAATTTTCTCTCCATTGAAAAATCATTTTTTTCACGTTTTGGGCTTGGTGAGTGAGAAGTAATGTTTAGGGACAGAATTCTCAATATTTAATATATTTTATATTTTTAGTTATATATTATACTTAGTGCTATATATATTCTTACATATGTATTTACTTATGCAGACGCACATACATATTCAATTCAAGGGTGATTCCTGCGTACCATAGCCAGGAGGGACTGAAGTTCTATTTCCAGGGTTTGTAGATTGCGTTTAAGTTCTGTTAGCTCATTTCTGGCCGCTGTGGCTGCTCCTGCGTCATCAAAAATCTGTTGTTGCAGCGTTGCACTCTGAAGTGTAATTGTTAGAAGGGTTAGTAACTGGCTCGATCGTCTACTGAACGAGCCCTCTGTGTGTAATTTGCCATAGACATACCTTCTCGTTGAACCAGGCTTCCGCGTCTTTGCGGTTCTGCTCAGCCAACTCCTCATACTCAGCCCTCATGCTGCTCAGCAGAACAGTCAGATCCACCCCCGGGGCTGCGTTCATCTCCACGTTCACATTCCCCCCAGCTGCACATTGCAGGACCTGCATTTCCTAGAACAGGGATCGATATTAATATGCAAAGGAGGATTTTGCTTGATATTCACACCCTGCTGTGAAATGGATGGTGGACTGGAAGAAGGAAATCAGAGCCTGTACAAAGCCGCTCTGCAGGCTTCTTTACCTCCTGGTGATTTTTTTTGAGGTATGTCAGTTCCTCACTGAGGGTCTCACACTGTATCTCCAAGTCGGTTATGCAAAGGGTCAGCTCATCCAACACTCTGCGAAGATTGTTGGTGTCGGCCTGAACACTCTGGTGCAGGGCAAGCTCGTTTTCGTACCTTCGAGGTTATTAAGGGGCTTAAGAGTTGTGATCATAGGCAGGGGCAAAGCACAACTTTGTAAGACATTTCATACGGTAAAAGGTAGGATGCTCTGTACACACTTCTGAAGCTTCTTGAAATGACAAACTTAAAAGTTTGAGATAGCTACCTATTTGTGAATTGCATTTTGGAAATGTTATCTCTACAGAGTTGATTTTTTTTTTTTCATCCAAGGTGCTTAACAGTTAAATAAAATGTTGCTAGATTTAAAAAAATATGATAGCTCTTTTTATAAGGGCATATTTAATTCAATTTCTTCATTGATTTAGTCTGACTTTATAAAAACATTTTGGTTTTCAAAGCAAAAGATACATTCTTTAATCCAATGGTAGTATTTTTACCTTTATTGACATAATTAATTACTTTTTTTTCACCTACTTCAGCTTGAAGTCATCGGCAGCCAGTCTGGCATTGTCATTTTGTAGAACAATACTGGCGTTACAGCTGGTCACAGAAATAATCTAAATAGGGTAGATTGTGCAAAATGTTAAGTGCTGAAAGTTAAAGGAGGCTCCAGATTTCATTGTGATTCTATATCTTCTTAGCCCATCAAACATCTATTTTAGTATCTTTTTTATATTAACGGAATATGGATTTTCTTCAGATAATAAATGTCTAGAAGTTAAGAGCCACACGGATACTTTCATTACTCTTGATAAAAAGGTATGAGCTACATGTAAGGAATAAAAGTAGTTATCTCTATTTTTGAAATCCATCCTTCCTTCCTTCCTTCCTTCCTTCCTTCCTTTCTTTGTTTCTTTCCTTCTTTCTTTCTTTCTTGACAGAGTCTCACTCTGTTGCCTGGGCTAGAGTGCCGTGGCATCAGCTTAGCTCACAGCAACCTCAAACTCCTGGGCTCAGGCAATCCTCCTGCGTCAGCCTCCCAAGTAGCTGGGACTACAGGCACATGCCACCATGTCCAGCTACTTTTATCTATCTGTAGTAGAAACAGGGTCTCGCTCTTACTCAGGCTGGTCTCGAACTCCTGACCTCAAGTGATCCTCCCACCTTGACCTCCCAGAGTGCTAGGATTATAGGCGTGAGCCACCACACCTGGCCTTGAAATTATTTCTTTTTCGTTATTTAATTCTGCAAATTTTTTATTGCCAGACACCTCTCTTAGAACTGGGAATGCAGAGTGAACAAATTCTACATCGTATAAATATGTTAAGCTCATTTTGTATGTTCTCTTCTTTAAGCTATGCACACCCAAAGTCTGTAGTAAAAGCATGCAAATGCATATTTCTTACCTGCCTTTTAAGATCTTCAATGACCGAGGAGTATCTACTGCTGTCGTGATCATGTCTCTGGAAGGAACCAGGCCCACATTTCTCATACCAACCCTTGATCTTCTGCTCTAGGTCTGCGTTCGCTTCCTCCAGAGCTCGCACATGGTCCAGATAGGACGCCAGGCGGTTGTTGAGGTTTTGCATGGTCACCTTTTCGTTCCCAGAAAAGAGGCCATGCTCATTGCCAAGAAAACCAGCGCACATGCCACTTCCTGACCCTCCACCACCATTGCAGAAGCTTCCTCCAGAAGATATGCCCCCAACAGTACAAGAAAAGCTGCTCCCTGCTCCTGACCCAACACACACATTCCCAGCCACGAAGCCTGTTCCTCCACCGGACAGCCTAACAGACGCAGCTCGTGAGCAGATCTGCCTGGATCCCCCGGAAAGTGGAAAAGACATGGCGACAGCACAGCCCAGTGACCCTTTCCCAGAGAGGAGCGAAGCCAAGTACACCTTCCGCAGAGGTTAGCTCCATTGTCCTTTTATAGGATTCTCTAGGTTGTTTCAGTCTTAACTGTGCCCATCTGTAATAAAATTTACTTGCATTCTAATTGTTGTTTTTCATAATGGGGAAATTTTTTAATAGTGTCCAGTCTGTAGGTGGAAAGATGCCCCAAGGATATTTTTATATATATAAAAAAGGTGTCAGGTGGTATAATACCAAATCATAGCCTCCACGGTCAATATTAAATATGAGTAAATGTATAGCTTTTTGACCTCTTGAATAGACTCTAGTCCCTGCATATAACAAAGGGAATTAATAATTCAAGTAAGAAATGTCTTGTACTCTTGTCCTGCAAATGCTCGTAGACTATCTCTATTATTCCCACTTTACTGAATATTTTCTTTCTTACTGCAATTACAGACTCTCTAGATCTAGTGATCTTTTGGTCGTGGGAGCTTTTAAATTGGTTTTCTAAGAATTGAAAACTGAAATAATAAAACTCCTGCTGTAACTTGCTTATCAATTTCACTAAAATTTATGAATATATGGTATTGATGGAGAATTATTTGGATTAAGATTTCTTGGTTTGGTCCAGCAGAACTTCAATTTAGCTAACTTCTGAGTCTCCACATTGTTCAATCCCGTACCTCAAAAATATTATTTACTGTCTTTTCATTTAAATTTATGTATTTAAGGCATTATGAATTATTCTGAGAAGTGAGCATTACATTGATCATTGGGGAGTAAGATATATGAAGTAGAGGGTTGTTCTCATGGGTACCTAGAAAACCAATAATTATGGTACTCTAGACAGAGGATGAGTTGTTGTAGGGAAGTAGACTCTTTATTCTCCTGCCTTGATGCCCTTGGGAAGGTATCCAGTCTTGTCATGCTTTATTTCCCTACTAGGCGAATGAAAATAATAACATTGAACAATCTCAAATGAATGTTGGGCAACTCGAATAATGAATGACTATAAGACAGTCTGAAGGGCACAAACATTTTGTAAATGTTAATTATTTAAATTATTATGATAAAATGGACATGTCAGACAGGCCCAGGTCTCTATCACTTATAATGGTACAAATTGATTGGTTAACTAATTACAGGTTTAGTTTTGAAACAGTAATTTTTTTCTGAATGTGATTTTTCAATGTTATGGATATTGATCACTTTGAAAAGCATCCAACATGATTGTAACTAAAAGATATGGAATATGTGGTGGCTGCTGGCATTTTTTTGACCCCAAATATTTAATTTTAATAAATATAAAACTGTAATTTGGACCACTGGCTCATGTTTAGAACCGTACGTGGTAAGTTAAAAGATACAGCTCCTGTTAAGAGACTTACTATTGATTTCGTTGTGAGCTGGTCAAATTTTAAATCTTTTGCCTGTGCTTCAGGTGAATAAAACAAGAAAAAGGGTCTATTGTCAGTGTTATAGTATACAAGGCTTTTGTTTCTTAGATAAGGGTTATTATGAGATTGCAAAGTTATTATTAACGTAATCTGTGTCTAGATATTTTATAAATACTAATTAACTTATCTTTTGTGAAATAAGTTAGGCATATATTATTAAACCATTTTGGAGATGAGCTGGCTCTGAAGCTCAGGGGCAACACAGATCACAAAGCATTTCTATATCAAAGCAAGACTAGAACACACGATGCTTAACTCCTTGGAAGATTGTCTCACCTGTTTACTCATACGGGCAAGTCTCCTGAATTTTTGTAATCATAGATTTCCTCTAAACTAATACTTACTTTAAAAGTTTAGGTATGCTTTAGTCCTCTCTGAAAGTGGAGGATTTAACAAAATCTCTGGGCCGCTTCTGTCTATATATTTCTTCCTGAGAGTGATTATTTTATTCATGGTAAGAAACTGGTATTCAGCAGGATATATGGGTCATTTCTTGAGAATCTACTAAGTATCAGAGCATTATATGATGTGTGTATGATAGGTATTCAAAATAATTGAGTTGAATTAAACTTGTTAATTCAAACATGTTAATGTCTCCTTATTACAGGATAAAGTTTTTCATTATATTATTGTTAACGGCTGGGTCCAGGTCCATTCTGGCCTCGCACAGTAAATCATGAATTTTGCAAAAGAGAAAAGATTTATTTGCAAGGCCTAGGAGCGGGGAGTTGGAAGAACGGCTCTTATATCCTCGTCCCCAAAGAAAAGCCTTAGGATATCTATGAGTTAGGGAAGCTGGGTGGTCTGAGGCATGGGGAAAGGTGATTGGCAGTGGGGAAAAATGAAGTAACAGGGTCATTCTGCGCAAGTGTAGTTGGGGTTCATGGCATTTCATAGGACATATGTACAGAAAATGGAAGCATTAGCATGATCTGAGGGTGGAGTTTTTGCCCCTTTGATGTGAAAAGGCCAACTCTTGGTCACTCGTGTAGGCCCAGTTGAAGGATTGGTGGTCTTAATGGGTTTGAACTGATGGGAGCTGGCCCACGTTCTTGAAAAACAGATGAAGTGATCATTACCATGGTGACTTATGAATGTTATCTATAAAGTAGCCTATGAAGGTTAAGTTTCAGTGTTCAGCTATGTGGCCTTCAGCTTCATGGAAATAGGGGAAAAAAACAACAAAAAGCAAGCAACCAAAAGCAAGCAGGGCAGGCAAACCTGATCAAAGTAACCCCTGGATTTCATTATCTTATTGTAATGGTCATATGTTCATTTTCCTTGTGATGAACTTATTGTTTAATTTCAAGTATGCCATTTTGTTTAAAATTCATGTTGTACATTTGCATAGCAAGTTTGGATAACCATTTTTCTTGAACATGAATGAGGTTTGCTTTGTCACTGGATTCCTAGTTTTTTTTTTCTGAGACTCAGATTCTAGTGTGCTAATTCCTCCCATGAAATGACTTGCCAGGTTTGTTTGGGAAGGAGACTCTGAATGAAGGCTCTGCTAATCTCCGACCGGCTAGAGTAAGCGTGCACTTAGTTTGTTTATCCATTCTCTTGGGAGAAGGAAGGTGGAGTGGTGAGGTTCTCAGAGTGTGGTATTGTGTTGTAGTTAAGCACAGACTCTGAGCCAGACTGCCTGGGTTAGCATTCCAGCACCTCCAGTTGTTAGCCGTGTGACCTTGGGCGAATTACGCAGCTGCTCTCTGCTTCAGTTTCCTTATTTATAAAACGAGGATAATAACAATACCTACCTCATAGGGCTGGCCTGATTCAATGATTCAATGATGCTCAGTATAGAGTCTGGCACATACTAAGTGCTGGTTATCAACTATTATGGACTGTTTCCTGGAATTTATGTGAAAAAGTCTTGAATATAGCCTGGTTTTAGTAAAAAGAGTTTATTCAACCTGGTTCTAGTGGAGTTTATTCCCTGAGTTATAGGTTGGTAGTCAGACATCTTAAATACTGAATAAATAGGAGCTAAGTATTTAAAAATTTTTAAAAAAAAATTTAAAGAGCTTTTTTTTACATTAGGGTTCACTCTTGGTGTTGTGTATTCAGTGGGTTTGATAAAGCAAAGTGGACCTCAAAAGTGGGGTCCGGCCTGAAGGCCAAGTGGATTCTTGGCTTCACACAAGAAAAAGAATTCAAGAGCAATCCGAGAGTAAGGCAAAGGCAAGTTTATTGAGGAAGAAAGACAAAAAATCATAAAAAGAAAAGTGGTTCCCCATAGACAGAGCAGCGTTTGTGCGCTGCTGGCTGCCTGTTTTTGTGGTTATCTCTTGGCTGCGTGTTAAACAAAGGGAGGATTGTCTGTGAGTTTCTTGGGACAGGGGTAGAGCTTTGGGGGAGGGTCTCTCCCATTTAAATCATATAGGACAATTCCTGGGAGTTGCCATGGCATTTGTAAATTGTCATGGCGCTGGCAGGAGTTTCTTTTAGCATGTTAAAGAATTACAACTAGTGTATAAAGAGCAGTGAGGGTAACTTGAGGTTGCTTTTTATGCCGTCTGGGCTCCAATTGGTTTTGGCTGGTTTCTCTGCCATCTCCTGTTTTATCCACAACCTTCTTCTGGGGCTTATGACTCTTTATTGAATAAGGCCTGCCGGTTCCCTATCTCAGGTTTGGATGCATGTATAATGATATGCATCCATCCTTACGGTATCATGCAAAGTATTTTCATTGCCCTAAAAATCCCCCGTGCTCTGCCTATTCATCCCTTTCCAACAACCTCTGGCAACCACTGATCCTTCTGCTGTCTCCATAATTTTGCCTTTTCTGGAATATCATATAGTTGGAATCATGCAGTATGTAGCCTTTTCAGATTGGCTTCCTTCACTCGGGAATACACATTTAAGATTCTTCCATGTCTTCCATGGCTTGATAGCTCATTTCTTTTTTAGCGCTGAGTAACATTCCATTGTCTGAATGTACCAGTTTATTTATCCATTCACCTGCTGAAGGACATCTTGGTTGCTTCCAAGTTTTGGCAATTATGAATACATCTTCTATAAACATCTGTGTGCAGATTTTTGGGTGGACAGAAGTTTTCAACTCCTTTGGGTAAAGGATCCAGCGATTGCTGGATCATATGGTTAAGAGTATGTTTAGTTTTTGTAAGAAACTGCCAAATTATATTCCAAAGAGTCTGTAAGCTAAGTACTTTTGATTAAGAAACCATGTGATAGGATGCTTTCTTCTAATTTGATATAAGGGTATATGATGGGAGGACTGGTTAATTAAAGAGTTAAGCAGGAAAGTACATATTTAAGTTCACCTGGGTATTATTAAATGCATCTGGGAAAGAGAGGAGGGAAGACAGCTTGAAAGTGATTGTGATTCAACTGCACTGAACCCATTCTGCAGAGATCAGTAATATGGTACTGGTTCCAGAAAAAAGCAGGCTCTTTCTGTTATGAGATTGATATGGGGTGGGGTAAATTCTGTCACCCTCAAATAAGCCTATGGAGGGTTTTCTGCTGAGCTTACACCTCCTCAAACCCCTCTGTAGCCTTGAACCACAGATTAGAGAAATAGATCCATTGATGGCAAGTGCTAAATATTTCACTAAAAGTTATGATTTACTTGAGAGACTTATTGCTGTGTAGTCTTAGATGGCAAAAACTGAGTATAGTACTTGTGAGTCCCCAACCTCATGGTGGAGTGGTCAAGATTATGAATTACCCACTGGAATACTCCAATTACTATAGCCCCCACATCTCTCTCCTTCCCTTCTACCTTCAAATATCACGATTTATAGCCATTCCTTTATTTTTAGGGTGTTTCCAATTCTTCAATTTCTAATTTCCACTTCTATGAGCATGTTGACATCAGGGACTGGATTTTTATTAACTGTTTTATCCCCAATATCTGGCACTTAGTGTGCGCTCAGTAAGTATTTATTGAAGGATGGAAGGATGGCAAAATTTTACAGAGGTGTGAAAAAGACTCCAACTAGTTTAAATGTTAAACTTACTCCTAACTTGTGAAGACCGTTGGATTAAAGAGAAGAAATTAAAGGCAAAATTCAGCTCCCATTGGAGGCGACATTTAAAATGCAAAGATTGATCAGAACCAGGGAAGATGACTTGCAACAGGGAGAACTTTTATTGAAACGCCACCATAGAGAAAGCCAAAGAAATGTTACCATTCTAAAAATAGCTTGTCTTAATTCATTGGAAGAAAAGCAGAGAAATAAGAGGGCCCTTATTTAGGAACATAGTTTCAGTTTGGTATTTTAATTTAGGAGCCATTCTTTTTGGGGGGCTGGAGTTCAGGAAGGCACCCTCTGTTCGCTCTTGGTGTTGACTTTGGTGGCTTTTTCTTCCACGGTGTGAACTCTGGATGAGAGAACTTTGCTGCGAGGATCTATTTCTTCAACAACTGTTTTAACAATGGCGGCTTTAGATGAATCTAAAAGGTTTACAAATAAAAAAATAAATAAAAGGACACATATGAACTGTTATAATTTATCAAATGCATAAATGGGAAATAACTCATCATTTGAAAGATACATAAAATCGAATACTTAACACAGCTTTTGTTTACCTTTTATCTGATTTCCTGGGCCTCTGTAGCCTTTTGATTTAACACAAGAGCTGTAAAAATATAGAGAATTTGTATTAATTGTTTCATGCTGTGTTTTCAGGAAACTGAAAAATAATGATTTAAGGTGAGAGTTCTTTGAATTCCGAAATAACACCAGATGAGGTTTTATCCACACGTGCTCTGGATCATAGATACTCTGTGCTTGATTTCAAGTAATCTTTAATAATCTTAGAATAAATTGTTTTCTCATTAGAAGCAGAACTTACCCATCCTCTCCATCTATCAGGCGGCAGTAGGTCTCGATCTCTTTTTCCAGGTGGACCTTGATGTCGAGGAGCTGCTCATACTCAAGCTTCTGGCCCTCGGTCTCGGTCCTGACCTGGTGCAGCTGCTCCTCCAGGGCCCCGATCTGCGCCTGGATCTGCGCGAGCTGCGCGCAGTAGTTGCTCTCGGTCTCTGTCAAGGAGCACTCCAGGGACTGTTTCTGTGGTTCGGTAAGACGTAGTTTAGTGGAAAATGTCACAGTATTGTTTTAGAATAAGCCAGAGCACTGAAGAGATAATTAAGACTTATCCTTACATAATGCAAATAATCATTTTTATCTAATAGAATTCCATTTGTTCAATATTAATTGTTGCCCTTATTAGATGTCATACTGTTTTTGTATTTGAGAGTGACACAGTTGGTGATGAATGTTACTCATATGCCCAGGAGTGTTAGAAAAGATGAAATTGTTTCTTCATAGGGCACAGTCTAACGATCCCTCCCCCATACCAATACAGCCCGTGCTCGCAGAGTCTGGCACAACTTGCCACTTTCCCCACTAATAAAATTCCCTCTACACTTTCGCTACCTCATTTCTAGTCATGTGATAGTCTTGTTTCATGAGGGTTGTAGCTCTTCTGTTAAAAAAATAATCCTACAGTAAACTTCATAAACTTTCCATGAGTAGAATAAACCAAAGAAAAGAATTACCTTTTAGGCTTTAAATACAGTGGTTTGATGCATTGGCTTGTGAATCCAAATTTATAAAGATCCACAAAGGGAACGCTTGCTGTAATTTTACATTGAATGAAGATGAGAGTGTCTTACCCTTTCACCTGCAAGTACTTTTATATAAAGTCCTGATTTATATACAGTCGTACCCTCTTTTGTGAATAAACTCTGGAGTTTTATTAGCCACAGTGGGAAAAAGATAGACTTAGGAGTTAGAAATTCTGGTTCCTTCAGATCCAACTGTGGGACTCCGGGAATTGCTTAACTTCTTCGACTCTCAGATTCCTCTTTTGGAAATAATGATGTGAGTTATGGAGTTTGCCCTGCCCTCGCTCCAGGGTTACTGTGGACTCACATGTGGCTGGAAGTGCTGGGTGAGCCCTTAATGACAGAGGTTATTATTATCATTAGCATGGTGAGCTTTATAGTCAACCTTCATGCCTCTACTTTGCTTCTTGTTTATGCCACTTAAAAAGGAACTCATGAGTGCTTTAATTAAGTGCCAAAAGAAATGTCAGGTGAAGTTAGGAGGGGTGCAAATATGTTTTTTCTCTTCATAAGCAGTGTTTTTTTTTCTTTTCTAAAAATATTGACACGTAATAATTGTATATATTTATAGGGTACATGGTAATATTTCAATACATATGTATGGTGATAGAATCAGGATGATTAACATATCCATCAGCTAAAACATTTATCATTTTTTTTTGTGTTGGGAACATTCAACATCTTTTCTTCTATTTGAAAATATATAACAATTATTGCCAATTATAGTCACCCTACAGTGCTACAGAACGCTATAAATGATGCCTCTTATCTAAAATGCGATTTTGTATCCTTTAACCAACCTCTCCCTATTCCTCCCACCCCCTACCCTTCCCAGCCTCAAGTAACCACTATTCTACCCTCTACTTCTATGAGATCCATTTTTTTTTTAGCTTCTGAATATGAGTGAGAACATAAGCAGTGGTTTTTAATCTTTTGACTTGGGAGAGAGGATTCAGAGTGAAAACTATTTTCTTTTTCGAGTATCTTGAAATAATTGTATTTGCTAATTTCTAATGTTTCATAATTATTAGCATCTAGGTATATTGTCAGGCAAAGAGGATTCTCATGTGTAAAATGCACATGTGTCTTATGCCAAGCATAGTAATTAGTGGATAAAAACTAAAGTAATATTATCTGGAAGGAAAGTCTCTTTAATTTTTTCTCCCCCAATTTCTAAAGCAAATCTGTTCCATACTTTTTGCTTACCATTGCTAAGAGGGACTGAAGTTCAATCTCCAGGGTTTGAAGCGTACGTTTCATCTCCGTAAGTTCATTCCGAGCCGAGGTGGTGGCGCCAGCGTCGTCAGAAATCTGCTGCTGCAGGGAAGCGCTCTGAAACGTCAGGAGCCCGTGTTAGGGCGATGTTGGGTGCGGCTGCACCCAGTGCCAGGTTAAGCGCACTGGGGTGGTTTTACCTTTTCGTTGAACCAGGCCTCCGCGTCCCTGCGGTTCTGCTCCGCGAGGGCTTCGTACTCGGCGCGCATGTTGTTCAGCAGGACGGTGAGGTCCACCCCGGGGGCCGCGTTCATCTCCACGTTCACGTTGCCGCCGGCCGCACACTGCAGAGCCTTCATTTCCTGGAAGAGATTTGTTTAACCGAATTAGGATCCGAATATTTTTTTTTTAAAAGGAACCAGACTGGACAGGATCCGTATGGCTAGAAACTTTTTTTTTTTTGAGCGGGGGGGGGGGGGGGGGGCGGGGGGAGTTGTTTCTTTTGAGAATAGAAACATTTCGAACAATCTAAGCCATGTGGCGAAATAGACAACTTCCTTCTTGAATCTCACAGTCATTCTCGGAAGTGAATTTTTAACTTTGGGAGCGAGGCGGTTTGTGAAAGCCAGAGAGGTGGAGCACCCACCTCCTCGTGATTCTTCTTGAGATAAGCCAGCTCCTCGCTCAGCGTCTCCAGCTGGATCTCCAGGTCGGTTCTGCACAAGGTCAGCTCGTCCAGGACTCTGCGCAAACCGTTAATGTCCGCCTCCACGCTCTGGTGCAGGGCCAGTTCATTTTCGAACCTTAGAAAAGTATTGGAAAGTTTTATCAGTAGTAGTTAGACATGAGTCACAGTACTATTTAGATCATCATAAAGCTCGAACAAAGCTTTGGGGTAAAACTCTTAAAATAATATTTACAACTTCAGGGAGGTCACCCACAGTGCAAGAAACAAATCAATTTCTTTGAAGCAAGAGAGGGGAATACGCAAAATTCTCTCTCATATGACCTTGGCCTTCATTTGTGTCAGCACCCAAATTGCCCAAGTAAAAATATATTATTCAGCCAGTCATTCTAATATGCATTTGGTCTAAAACAAATAAATGAATAAATAAAAACAAAGAATTGAGCCAACCTCAAATAACCTAAATAAAAGACGAAAATGCCTAGATAACCTTTTTTTCTGTCGCTCTTCAGCTCTACTTACTTTAGTCTGAAGTCATCGGCTGTTAGTCTTGCGTTGTCATTTTGCAGGACAACACTGGCGTTACTTGCAGTTGCAGAAATTAGCTGATAAAAGGAGAGTTAAGAGTGAGGACATATTAAAGAGACATTTCAAATTTCCTTGAAATATAGTTACCTATGAAATTCTAGTAATATTTCTGACATCTGTCTCTAATAATAATATGATTCTTTTGAAAATGGGAAATTTAAGTATGGCTTCTTTTATTCCCCACCCCACCCATAAAAAAAAAAGTCTTTTTATGGGAAAGTTTATAAATATATAGCTGGAAACACTGGGAAGTTTTCGATATTTTAATATTGCAAAAAGCGTACATGCATACCTAAAACCACATGATGGGTGGGCCATGTTCAAAGATTAGCATTTTAGTATAAATTATTTCTAATATTGATAATGAACTTCCCAAATTTAGAAGCTGAGGCTTATTGTGATTGCTTACACATCTGGGCATTTGTGAGTGGCTAGATACTCTGATGAATGTTAACACTTATGCTAGTGTGTTTCTTACCTGGTTCTTAAGGTCGTCAATTATTGGGAAGTATCTGCTGTAATCATGATCAAGACCGCGGCAAGAACCAGGTCCGAATTTCTCATACCACCCCTTGATCTTCTGCTCCAGGTCGGCGTTGGCCTCCTCCAGTGCTCGAACGTTATCCAGGTAGGAGGCCAAGCGGTCGTTGAGGTTTTGCATGGTCACCTTCTCGTTGCCGGAGAGGAGGCCATGTTCATTCCCGGAGAAAGCAGCGCAAGAAGCACTCCCCCCTCCCAGCCCTCCGCCATAGCCTCCAGCAGATGAGCTGCCCCCAAAGGCGCAAGAGAAGCCACTTCCAATGCCTGGCACACCGCATGCATTTCCGGCTCCAAAGCCTGCTCCCCCGCTAGAGAGCCTCACTGAGCCCGCGCCCCCGCAAGAGGCAAGCCGTCTGGATGCAGAAGAAAACCGCAAGGACATGGTGTCCAGACTGGAGCGTTTGTTCCTGGAGGGATGCTCTGATGGCGAATGTCCTGCTCAAGTTTAGTTTGCCTTTATATACACGTTATTAGGGTGTTTCTTGATGAACTTTGCTACTCATAGCGAAATGGTGTTTGCCAGCTCATTGGGAATTATCCATAATTGAGTGATTTTTCTTTTAATGAATGTCTTTACCCTACAATGTCTATTTCTGTAGGTGGATAGTTACCTTGGGGTTATTTGTTATCTCTGGAATTGGACAGGGTGGAGTATTATCAAGATTATTATAGTGTTGCATTTCAAATTTAGTATGAGTAACCCTTCCTGTCTATCTTTCAGGCTTTAGGAATACAAAATTCCTATAAGAATAAAAAAGTGTGATAGACAAATTTCTCTTTCCCTTGCCCAAGCCAACAACATTGCATTTTCGCCAGCAAGTGAATCATCATAGTCATAATTTTCTATCAGATATGTTGAAAATAATTTTAAGGCCATGGGCCCATGGTACCAGAAGGAGGTGGTGAGATGCTAAATGGAAACTAAGGAATTAAATGGAACCTTCTTTGGAGACAGAATCTTTCCCTGATCCTTATCCTTCCTGAGTTACCATTTCATCTGTACTGGTTTTCTGTCTAAGCTCTGTTGCTAACCAGGTTAAGTAAGGGAATGGGCTTAACCTCTCTGGGCCTTAGTTTCCTCATCTATAAAATGAAGGGTCTAGATTATGACCTCTGTGTTCCCTTTCTGTCTCTAGATTTCTCATATTTTTGTACTCCGTCCTTTTACTGTCTATTTCTAGAATGCTTTTCTGCATTTACTTCCTCCACTTTTCACCTCTTATTTCTGAATTTTGATCCCATCATTTTATTGAAATTAATCTCTCAAAGGTCACTAATCATGGTATATCTCTAATCCAATCATCATTTCTTTCATTTATTCTCCTACACTCTCTTGGTTATGTTTGGTACTGATCATCTCAGTCTGATTGAGTTTCAGACAGTTGCTTTCTGAGAATTCTTCTACATCTCTAGTTGCTCCTCTCTTCCACTCGTAGCCTCTGTGCCCTATGTCTCGTAATTTCTTACAGTTTTGTGCTTGGCATTTAAGATTCCTCTTGATGTAGATCTTACCTCACTGACTTGTTCATTCATCTGTTTTACCACTCCCCTCTTTCCCCTCTCTTTGCCATTGTTCATGTTGTTCTTTCCACCTAGTTTTCCTTCTTAAAATTAAAAATTATAAAAAGTTAGAGACCTTGCATTTGCCAAGAACAATTGACATTATTTTTAGTTACATAGATTGAAGAATCGAAGTTGGTAAAAATATAAATTTTCACTCATGACCTAATAAATGAGTTTGCAGAAACGAAAGCCAGAAAAATTTGTCAATCAATCAAGAAATTACATTATTAAAGTATCATAGGTTATTGTAGTACATACAATTATGACACCAACATTTTTTCTTGTACTTTGTAGTTTATGTTGTTATATATGTATCACTATTACCCCATTACATGTTACAAGTAATAAGATATTTTTAAAGAAAAAGATTTTTATTTTAGTATTTCTAATTCAACTTTTTCTGACTTTTGAGCGAGAGGCCCCACATTTTCATTTTGCACTGGCCTGCAAATTATGTATTTGTACCTGATTGTTGGATATTTCTCTGGGGAGCCTGAAGAATCCTAGAGAAAAGACCTCCAGATACAGATATTTGAGTGTTCCCCACAAAAAGGAAGCTTATCACACAAACACCCTAGAGTGAATTACAGACGCTTATACACAAAGCCTCCAAATATTTAAGGCCTTACTTTGGAAAATGAACAGAATTTCAAAGATCACCACCATGCACTGAAAAATGCTCCAACATGAAAGACAGAGACTCAAACAAACAAAAAATAGCACTCAGGAGAAATAGAGATAATAAAAACAGCTGAAGAAAACTTAAAAAAAACCCTTACCTATATATAATAATTACTACTCTTAGAAGTAACAAAAATACTGCATATTCAAAACATGGATAGGATATCATTAAAATTGAACACCAAGAACAAGAAAGACCTCTTAGAATTAAAAACTAAGTTCCAAAATAAAAATTCTATAGATGAGTTGGAAAATAAACTTTAAAAAAAATCTCCCTGAAAGTAGAACAAAAATATAAAAAGATGGATATATGAACCTTGAGAAAGCCAGTCCCTCAAGATGAATTCTGAGTGGCTAAATGGGCCTAAATTCAAGTAAGAGCCAAGTGGCCACTTGCTGACTAGAAGTCACACACATATTCTGAGTTCCTGGAAAACCCCCCACCTCTGCGTAACTTCCAGACTTTCATAGCTGCCTCTTCCTGTTTTTGCTGCTGGAACCAACCAATAGGCTGTGACTACATCAACCAATCAGAACTCAACAAGTGTTCACCAATCAGAGCTCAGCAAACGTCAATCATTCTGATCTAAGCAAGTTTGAATCCCTCATTTGCATAAGAAGACCTGAGTGGGAACATGCACAGGAACTTCTCTATAAAAACACACCCTCTTTATGTTACCTGGATCACACCTTCATTTTATAGGGAAGGCTGCATCTCCTTGGTTTGGAAAGTATTCTCTGGAATAAAGTCTCTTTCCTTTAAGTCATTTTTGGAGAATTCTTGTTCACAGATAAAAGATTGGAAAATTAGAGACTTGGTCCAAGAACAAGCTTTAGGTCTTCTGGAAAGCGAGAAGGGAGAAATGATGAAGAAATTATTTTATAAACATATTCTAAAATACAATTCAGAACTAAAGGACCAAGCTTCTGAATTCAAAGAGACTACCAAGAATGATGAAAAATAGTGGGGGTTTGGGGGAACACAGTGAGGCCTGTCTGTGGGCTCTTTCAGAGAACCGTGGAGAAAAATATCAGGAGAAAGAACAACCTATAGCCAATTATAAGGGAGCTATAATTCCAATGAAGCTATGAGTCTAGCTTTCAAAATTCTGACCAGCAATGGTATCCAACCTAAAATTCTCTAATAATCACAAATGAGGATAGAATAAAAATATTTTCAGACACAAAAGGTCTCAAAGAAGTTACCTCCCTTGCACATTTTGTTAGGGAGCTACTCGAGAGAAAAACCAACATGAAAAAGGATAGGTTAGGATACCGGAAATGGGGTCCTAATGTAAGTGTATTGAATGGGTGTCCCCGGATGACAGCTGTGTAGCAGGTTTAAAAAATAAATAGCCCATATTGAATAGGAGGATGGGGGATTCTAAAGGTGAGGTCTTCAGGGGAGTAGATGAAAATGATTGCTTGAGGGTTTTGATCCTGTAAGAACGAGGCATGAAAGACTAAGAAACATAGGACGCCAGGTTAATAAAAAGTTAGAAAAATATTGTTTGCACAAGGAACAAAAAGGCGCATGAGGAAACATAGAGTATACCACTTGTCACGACAATGAACAATATTTACTTAGTCATAATGACGAAAATACTGAACATTGATTTAACCAAATGTTACGGTACCTCAGGAAGAAAGGGAAGGTGATAAAGCCAAATTCTCAACTTCCTTTCAAGAGGACGATATGTAATGTCTAAAACTGATAAATCAAGAGATATTAGTTAAAACATATTATTCAGAAATATAGAGGCAAAGATGACAAGAAATAGTGAAAAGAATTACAAAGACTTTTCTCAGCAGTTGTAAAACTTGGAAACTATGATGGAAATTTTTATAAATATGACAATGAATTATAAATTTCTGTATGATGACAACAATCAAAAGAAGAACAGAAATATCAAAACATTTGTAAGACCCAGTAACACGTGGGAATTTACTTCCCTTGCTGAAAGCTCCTACAAATATTGGGTGTTTGTTAAAATAAGAAATAGCAGTTTGTGATTTCCGCTTTAACCACCACCCAAGCACAGTGGCTGAATTCATTTTCCTTCAGATGAAGACTGATTCCTTGGAGGTACCGTCAGTGTAGAAACCCACTACAGCAAAAAGCAGGATGAACCTTCGAGGACTGGGGAAGAACATGTATCACTAGTAGTACTCCTAAAAAATTCAGGACCCCCAGAATTCTGCTGAATAAACGAAAACCACTGAAGCAAAGGCCATGGTCAGCTTTCACACATCTAGGAAGGAATGACAGATTTAAGACCCTAAAACCTGCAGATGGGATATTTTCTTCCATCCTGTACACTCAAGGGAACTTCAAGGAAACTCACCCAGAATTTAATTTTACACCTGTTCCTTTGCTGAATAGATACACAAGGAATTCCGGTTTATTTCTTCGGCAAGAAGTGGTGAATTAGGGTTGTCTTTTCACATCAACAGCACCCTTTCCCAACAAAGTACAGTTTCCACTTCCTATGCAATAATAGGCCTTGCCTTGGGAAGCAGATCACTGTGAAGACAGTGTTTTTTGAAGATCAGTATGCTGTGAGCATGCCTGATAAGCAGAGCTGGCTTCATGGGCATAAAACGTGTGCAGTCACACAAGGTCCTGTGTTCAGAAGGGACCTACACTTGGTATAATGCTCTTCTTTTGCCATCTTAAAATTCTTAGTCGTTTTATCTTTGAACTTGTATCTTGTACGTGAATCCTGATGGAACCATGGGGTGTGCGAGTGAACAGAGGAGTTTGCTGGATATTTTGTCTGTAGTTGTTCCGTACTGCCAGGGGCATATAGTGTGTGCAGTGCGCATGGGCACAGTGGACCCACCATGTGCAGGAGTCCAGAGTACAAAGAAAGGATGTCATGTCTGTGACTAACCCCAGTCTCTGACAACCCCAAGAAGCTGGGCTTCCCATTCAAACCAGAACTTGCTTTGAGTGCAGAAAGAAAGCATTGGTGTTCTAAAAAATAGAAACTACCAAGGAACCCTATCATAGATTTACTTGTGCTACTTTCCTGTAGTAGCCAACCACTTACGTGGAAAATAATGATATAGAAAGATAGGATAACCCATAGTTCCTTTTCCTGTCCTGTATTTTCTTGCTCATCAATAAGCCAAAGGTAGAGAGTGCTGGTGGCATGTGTGTATCTAAAGAAGTCAAATAAAAACAGTTGAATTTGTTTTGTGCCGTGTGCCCACTGTTTTGGTAGGACCAAAATACACCTGCATACATGAGCTACAAAAGATGAATTGTGTAATTTCATTGATCCTGTATACAAGTTAAATGTTCTTATACTTGGATTTTAAACTGGCATTGCACAATATAAAAATGAATGTAAAATTTATGCCAATAACTTTAAATTTTTAATTTTTCTTTACTTGGAATGAAATTGAATAGAAAAAAGAAAAAACTCCAAAAACCAAAAACAACAAAAACTCAGGACAAATTGAGAACATAATTGCAGAAGAAAGGAAAAAGCTTTATATTATAGGAACTTTAATGACACATTTTTCTTGATTTTTGAACAAAGGACCCCACCCCCGCCATTTTCATTTTGCACTGGGTCCTGCAAAGTATGTAGCTGGCCTGTGCATTGTATCCTTGGGAAGTTGCTTCCCTATGAATTTCTAGTACTTGCTTCATTTGATGACTTTTGGCTGAAGATTTTGTAAATATCCCATTTTTCACCACTTCTTTGAACTCCGTGTGATTGCTGGGTTGTGGGGTAGAATTCCTTCTCTCACGGGAGCTTTCCACTGGAATCAGGCCATATAATAGAGAACTAACGGGGCTGCTTTCGTTTTAGGCAATTTAATATTTGTTGGGAATTTCTTCTATACATTTTGATCCCGAAAGGTAGGAAGACACGATAACCATCATGTTTATCAACTTCATGAAATTTTAAGTTCTGGGACAGGTGTTGCGGGGTTAAATTTGGCCTGCCATGTATTTTTCCACAGACCATGAGCTAAGAATGGTTTTCCATTTTTAAATGGTTGAAAAAATAAAAATAAGGATAATAGTTAATGGCACATAAAATTATTTGAAATTCAAATTTCGGTGCCCATAAATTAATTTCTGTTAGAGCACAGAGACACTCATTCGCTCATCTGTTGTCTACGGCTGCTTTCTGCTACAAAGGCTGATTTAGTGGTTGAAATAGAGAACTTATGGCCTGCAAAATCTAAAATATTTGCTATCTGGACCGTCACGGAAAAGAAACTTTTGATCTCTGCTCTACAGAAAAGTCATTAACATGAGGCTTATTGCTGTGGATCTTTCCAGAGATTATCCTATTTCATATGGAATGGTATACCGGGAAGAATCCCGATCCCTGGAAAAGTTTGAGGTAGGCTCTTGGTAACATACCAGGAATGTGCCATCTGGTGGTGGGACTTTTCACTCACAGGAGAATTTCTGAATTTTTCCTGATTATTTGCCCATGCAGACATGGTAGGATTTAAAGATTATGCCTGGTAAATGTTTAATATTTAAATGCCACGTGGCAGTATTGAAGATTATTTAAAACTAGAGCGAAAGGCAATTCAAATATATTCCATAAATGTCTCCTTATGAATTAGACACAGAAAAAAATAAATCACAATTATTTATTGGTCATCAGTGAATGAAAATGAGTGCACATCAACTTTATTTACCTGAAAACAAACACCCAACATCCTGTAAAATTTAACCAAGAAAACTAGTATTTTTGCTAAGTAACTTCAAAAGTAGAAAGTGTTTTCATTCTTCATGTTGATCAGAGCAATACACTTGTGGAAGATTCTTTCCCAAATTATTCTTTTCTCTAAACTGACAACTAGAAAGGAACTCTTTGTTCTGTCTTGCCGTTGGTCACTTTAGATGTCTTTTCTTCAATGGAGTGAACCCTCGATGAAATAACTTTACCACGTTGATCTATCTCTTCAACCACTGTCTTTACCAGTGTAGTTTTGGATAAATCTAGAAATAAAACATGTGAATACATATATTCATACTAAAAGATTACATGACAAAGAATTCCATTGCTGGTTGTAATATAATATATTATGCACATTTTTGGTGAGGGAGTAAGTATAGATTTATAATAATAGTTTTAGATAGTTTTAGTCACTCAAAATAATACTTTCAGATCGGAGAACTTTAGTTAAAATTACTTCAACATTGACTGTTGTCATGGTGTATGACTGCCATTAATGTATTATAAAAGCATTTGCTGCAATAGAAATAGAAATAGATTTTGTTACCTTTAGACGAATTCCCTGAGCTTCCTGATCCAAAGCCTTTTGATTTGGAGCATGAACTGTAAAAAGAAAAAATAGTTTATTCTTTTATATTTCTGTTTACTGTCACTTAAGAAATAGTCGTTGAATCAATGAACTCAAGTGAAGTTTGTGTACCAAAAACACATCTTAGTTTTCTACAAAAGAAACTCTTAAGGTTTTTATATGCAGAAGCTGAAAGTAATGGAATGTTGTCTAAAGAAAGGATATAAACAAAATTTGTTTCCATTTGATTTTTTTAAAAGCCAAGAATTTAAAAGGACATGCATACATAGGCATACATGTGTTTATTTGTACAGAGTACATTTATCTCAGGGCAGCAGTGATATTAGGAAGAATGAACTGAATAAATGGGGGTCGGGGTGGGGAGAATCTTATATCCACAGCGATTAACATGGACAACAAATGGGAACTTCTGCAGGGACAACTGGAATTATCCAAGGCAGAGGAGAAGGACACTGTGATGTACAGAATAAGGGAGAGAGGACTCCGGAGGCAAGAGATGGGAATGAAAAAGACAAGGCTTGAATGTATGGAAGGGTAACGGGCAGTGTATGGTTGTAGTTTAGAAGAGGTGAAAACTGGATTTTAAAATGGTTTGCTTACTTTCCGTCTCCATCTATCAGGCGGCAGTAGGTCTCGATCTCTTTTTCCAGGTGGACCTTGATGTCGAGGAGCTGCTCATACTCGAGCTTCTGGCCCTCGGTCTCGGTCCTGACCTGGTGCAGCTGCTCCTCCAGGGCCCCGATCTGCGCCTGGATCTGCGCGAGCTGCGCGCAGTAGTTGCTCTCGGTCTCTGTCAAGGAGCACTCCAGGGACTGTTTCTGAGGACATCAAAAAAGCCATGGCAAGGGGCGAAACCACCCTGAGGACTGTGTAGACCAGTGTTTCTCAGCACCGGCAGCACTGCTCCCTGGGCACGTTTTGGAAATTTGTGGGGCTCGTCACAAGGCAATGGGAAGGGGCGGAGGCTGGCATTTACTGGGTGGGGACCAGGCATGCTGGATGACTTGATGTGGGATAAATGACCCTTTCCCACAAGACTCTTGACTGTTCTGGACATTCGTGATATTTACATTATACTTCCTGTTATGACTCATCTCTACATTAAAGCACTTCTCTAGGGTAACACAATAAGCAGCAGAAAGGAGAAAACTTATATTTTGAAAATACGTATTTCTTTTTAGGTTGCTTGTTGCTTTCAGTGTTACCCTGCCACTGTTTCCACACATCTACTCCAACACTGCTCCGAGGCCTTTCGTGCTGCCGTTTCTTTTTCTAATCCATCCTTGGTTTTCTGTTGTGCCTTAAAGCACTTGAGATTGAATGACTGACTTAACAGGGGAGGGATTTCAAGACAAGAGATACATCTCATGACACAGCACAGGTCATTATTTCGACACTACTCTCACAAATATTATACTTCCTCTCTTCTACTTCCACAGTCTGTAATTTGTCCTGGCACATGACCCCAACTTCAATTAAGGTAATTTCCCTCTTTCCCTTATTATATATAAATATGTCTTGGCAGTTATTACTTCACCTGATGTTAGCTGTTACCAGTGTCCACCCCACCTCCACTCTTTCATTTTCCTTTTCTTGCATGGAGTGACTCCTGGTCTGACATTGTTGAAAATGAAAGATTTATTAAAAGAAGATGCAAGCTACGCTCTCTTTCGTTACATTTTATAGGGTGATTGGGCCCAAATACTTACATAGTAAATACATTTTATTTTAAAATACTTTCCTTATATTTTTCCCTTTTATTGCCGTTACTATATTATACTTTTTAAGAATAATTTTGTGTATTGCTAAACATATTACCTATCAATTTCATTCTAGGATTGCAAGGAAGGAGTTATAAAATAATCATCACAACAGGCAGACACTGGGTCTAAGGGGGCTGAAAACCTAAGACTGACTTAGAACCACTGTCTTGGGCTGACCGTTACATGGAGGGTGCTGGGTTGTTTACGAGCATCTGAGTGGAAGGTGATCAGGATGGAAATGGGGAGGGTGAGGACATAGGTAGCAAGATGCCAGTGAGGTGTGTACTTGGCAGCTGAAAACTTTAATTTCCCTGATAATGTATCCTCACAGGTGAAATGTGGCCTTACTAATAACCTACTAACAGAGGAAAATAAACTAGCAAACAGAAAGTAAGAGAAATAAACTCACATCACATAATTGCCCCTTTGAAGAGGAAACTCACAACACAACTACCCCCATTTTGTTTTGTTTAATTAAAACACCTGTGGCCTAACTTGTTATCTCTAAGAGTTTCATTTTCGCAGCTTGGAAGAGCCCTACGCAGACAGAAGGGGTGTGATCTCCCCTTAGGGGAGAAGAGAGGGGTTTCTCTTAGGTGCTCCAGAATCACCCAGTCCAGTCTGACCCGCACTCTCACCTACCGTTGCCAGCAGGGACTGCAGCTCTATCTCCAGGGTCTGCAGGGTGCGCTTCATCTCCGTCAGCTCGTTCCTGGCAGAGGTGGCCGCGCCAGCGTCGTCAGAGATCTGCTGCTGCAGGGTGGCGCTCTGGAAGGCCGGGCGCAAAGGGTAAGACAAGTCTGTATGGGCCACAGCGGCGTGGGCGGGGCCGGCGGGGCCGACCTCACCTTTTCGTTGAACCAGGCCTCCGCGTCCCTGCGGTTCTGCTCCGCGAGGGCTTCGTACTCGGCGCGCATGTTGTTCAGCAGGACGGTGAGGTCCACCCCGGGGGCCGCGTTCATCTCCACGTTCACGTTGCCGCCGGCCGCACACTGCAGAGCCTTCATTTCCTGGAAGGAAACACGAGAGTGGCTTTAGGGGCGATGTGTGTTCATACCCAGTCGGAGAAGAGTTTTCACAGGTGTTAATTTATGTCTCAAAGTTTGTGGTCGGGTATACAATTTATGGCACAAAATTTTTTAAATTGACTTATGTGATCTATATTCATGCCAATCATCTATTGAATTAGTAATTTGTTTTAATTAAACAATCACCACCACCGCAAAAAACAGTCACAGCATCTCATTTTCAAATGAGGTGGGGTTATAAAAACGGGAGAGTTATTCAACAATTATTGACTAAATGTCAAATTTAGTCAATTTGGAGCATGGAAAAAACTAAAATGCTGGCCTGCATGGGGTTTTCATCTTTTTCCCACTACTCCATTCCCCTCAATTTGACTTGACTAGAGGTAAAGTGTCCCCTACCTCTTCATGGTTCTTCTTGAGATAGGTCATCTCCTCGCTGAGGGATTCGTACTGCAGCTCCTGGTCGGTCCTGCAGAGTGTCAGCTCATCCAGGACCCGCCGTAATCCGTTGATGTCCGCCTCTACATTTTGGTGAAGGGCAAGCTCATTTTCATACCTTGGGGGACATTTAAATGAATTTGAGTGCAAGTTAGACTATCTCAAGAGGCAGAAAAATAAAACCTCAATTGCTTTAAATTGAAAATTAGAAATTGAATTGGGACTCTAAATGGTATAAAAACATGCAAAGAACCACTCCCCATCCCCCTACCCAACTCTGTGCAGGATAATTGGCAATTATTTAATCATGCAAATTCCAATAGCCCATCTCAATTAAATACAAGTATACAATTTTAGATTTTTTTCTTAGTTAATATTTTTATTTAGTCAATTAATAGTGACTGAGCATCCACCTTGTGCTTAGCAGTATTCTAGGCAGGCATAGAAATACATTGGTATTTTGTCCCATGAATGTAATAAATCGGTATAAATTGTGAGTATACTTGATTGTGGTAGCATAACATAAATCCCTTGCATGCTTTAATCTTTTAGGTTATAGTTTATTCTACTTGGGATGAAATTGAAATTTTATTTAACAAGTTAAATAAACAGGAAACTTTTTCTAGAGCATGATTTATTTTCTATCACTTACTTTAGCCGGAAATCATCAGCAGCCAGTCTGGCATTGTCAATCTGCAGAATGACGTTAGCATTAGCAGTAGTGGAAGAAATAAGCTAGGAGAAATCAAAAGGGAGAACACAACAAATAAGTTTGCTTTTATAATTTACTATTTCAGGAAATAAAAAATGTTGTACGATTAAGTTTTTGTATAAAAGTCTTACTTCCTTATGTAATAAAATGTTTAAAATTTAATTTTTAAAGGTTAAAAATATAGTTTTATTTATTCTCATATACTCATATAACTTTTAGACTACATTGCTTTCTTCTCTATGAATATATCTCAAAATAAACAATGGAACCAACAACATTTTGACTACACTGAAATTCATGAATCAAAGTGACTGTTTTTGAGTAACAGAAAGACTTATTTATCAAGATAAAAAGTAAATAAATACAAGTGACAATTAACAGCTATGAGGCTTTTCCTGTTGTAGTTCTATGTCTTTTGCTAGGTAATTCTTTGTTTTAAATACTTTGAATAGTTTCAAATTCGTGATTTCTCACCTTATTCTTAAGATCCTCGATTGTTAGGTGGTATCTGCTATAGTCATGATCAAGTCCACGGCAAGATCCCGGTCCATATTTTTCATACCAACTCTTGATTTTTCTCTCTAATTCAGCATTTGCTTCTTCCAGAGCTCGCACGTTATCCAGGTAGGATGCCAAGCGGTCATTAAGATTTTGCATGGTCACCTTCTCATTCCCAGAGAGGAGTCCGCCTTCACTTCCGGCAAAGCCAATACAAGCAGCATTTCCAAGGGCACCACTGGTATGGCTCCCACTGGGGACACTGCCCAAGCCCCCTGCCAAGGTGCAGGAAAATCCACTTCCAGCAACAGAGCTGCCACATGCATTGCTGCCTGCAAAGCCTGAGCCTCCACTGGGTGGTCTGACAGATCCAGTTCCAGCCCGTAAGCAAGTATGCCTGGATCCGCCAGGAAATCGGAAAGACATGGTGTTCTGAGGAACGTTCACCTTGTCTGGGTAGATGCAAAGTCAAAGGAGGAGAGAATATCATGCGCTGATAGTTTCTTTTGGCTTTTATATACAATTATTGGGGTGTTTCTATTTGAGTTATGTATGCCAGAGGAAAAATGGCATCATTTAGATTAGCCTAAAATTATGTATGATGGGGTGATTTAAAAAAAATAATTAATGTCTAACATCTCTGGCTGTTGCTTCAGGATATTTGTTATCTTAAATATAATAGGGGTTGTTCTATATTAAGTTCATTATTTTAACTTCTAATTTTGAGTGAGTAATCCTTTGCTTTCATCTAGACCCTAGGAATATACCATCATTATCTGGCATGGAGTATTATCAACTTTTTTTTTTAACTTAAGTAAGATTGTGATAGGGTACCCTAGTTAGGGTCTCAATTACTACCAAGGTATATAAAGGACTATTAACTATAGAAACATATATTTTATCCCACCAGAGGGGGAAAAAGTATTATTTAAAAAAATATGTTCTTCGTAACTTCTCTGTTCTTACCATGACTGTAATGTCTATTTACTGCCTTGGACAATGTCACAAATAATGACTTATTCCTTTATTTAAAATAGAATGACTACTGTGTCTGGTGCTCTATGCCAAATGCAAAAATGAAAGACATGGTGCTATTATAAATAAATGCAGAAGTGAAAAAGATACAATCTCTAAGAAACCTATTATCAGGTCCAGACAGGGGCTGGATCATATTTAGCCTGCCGTGCTAGTCTAAAGAGTTTGCAATGAATCCTGAGTAGAAAGCAGAGGGAAACATGATCAGGTTGAAATGAAACAAGAAGTCCAATTACAAGGTTGGAACAATGGTCATGGGGTAGGGGAGGATGAAGCAGTGAGGATGGAGAGAAGGTGGAGTTGGGAGGATATGGTAATGGATTGAATTTGGATAGTAAGGAAGAGAAGAAAGAACTGGGGATGACTCTCAGGTAGTTAGTTTCAAGTGCTGGGATTCATAATACTAACTGAGATAGGGAACATAGGAGGGGAAGATTCTGAGGTTAGACGTGGACCAACCTGGATTTGAGGGGTTGGTAGAATGTCCCGGTTGAAGATGACTGATAGGAAGTGTGAATGTTTAGAATAAGCACACGGAACTGGGAAAATACCTGACTAACAACGAGTACAGGGATTTTCAGGAGGCATTGAGCATCCAGCTCTCATTTGTAATAACATTCAACTGTACGTTTGGAGGGAATCCTGGTGTAAGAATAGAGAGGATGATCATCACACTGATGTGGCTTTTGGGATTTGAAGATAGGTTTAAAAGAAGGAAAAAGTGACAAAGAAATTTCTGGTGCTCTTGAGAAAATGACTGAGGTGATTGACCATATGATAATACGGGAAAAAGAAAGTCAATCCAGAGGGACAGGTAGACTGAGGAGAAAGAGATGGAGTCATTGGGCATCTTTATGAGGTCCTGGATTGGGCAGAGGGTAAGTAGGAGATTGATAATGGTGAAGGGAAATGGGTTAAAGTTAGTGGAAACTGGAGTTTAGAATTTTAAAGTAGGTACATACAACCCCAGGTATTGCCCAAGCCCAGAGAATTGGCCCATGAGAGGTCAGAAGTGGTTTGGACCTGGAGGGCATTGGAGTGAGAGGTCAGGAACTATTAGACCATGATGCTAAATGGGCCACCTGTACAGGTGTGACATGTCTCGTGATGGCAGGAGGTGGGAGGGAGTGGACTGCAGGCCAGGTGCCACAGGCCTTGGGTGATGGGGAAGGGGGGAGTGTGTGTACACGCTGGATGTGACATTGGGATCTAGAGAACACAGACTCTGCTTTGGAGTCCGTAGGCTTAGGTGTGTGGCAGTGTGAGTGGCAGGGTGGATGGAGAGTGAGGGAGAGACAGGAGAGGATGTGGGAGAGGGAAAGGTGTGGGAGAGGATGAAGGGGTGGGAAGAGAGCTGGGAATGGAGATCGGGATGGATGATAAATTTCTGAGAGAAAGTTGCTAGGACAATTCAGCGGAAAGGTGCATTGAGTGGTTAATGCTGTTAAAAAATATCGTTGCAGTTGGACCCTTTTGCAGAGATGTCTGCAGAAAAGGTTTGGGTAGTTGTCAAAATATGGATAAAAAGTGTTTCCACCTCATAAGTTTGTTAAGAAATTAAATGAGATCCTGCTTAGCACAGTGTCCAGCAAATGGAAAACTCTCAGTGAATGGCAGCCAGTGTTGTTGTGTTGTTGTTGTTGTTACTGGCCCGGGCGTGCAAGTGTGGGGGCCCAGGAGGCCAGGAGGAAAGGGAAGGAGAGGTAAGCAAGGAGAAGCCTCCTCTCGAGGCCATGGCCAAGGAGGGTCGGGGAGCAGAGGGTGGGGAGGACAGGGAAAAGGAGGGACAGGACAGTCCTGTTGGACTTGACTAGTCTCAGGTTCAGGTGGGGAAGACAGGTATAACGTTTTGCTCCCAGGATAGTCACGGAAGGTCTCTTGGAGCTGTGCTGGCGTAAGCAGCCTCGAAGCCTGGTCAACTAGTACTGTGGGCAGCATTGGCCTCCCTTTAAATGAATTTTCTGGGCAAAGTTGTCTGATATTTTTGGAACTGCAAAGAGCCTTAGACATTACCTACTTCAGCCCCTTTATTTGGCAGGTGAGGCAACCGAGACCCAGAAATGTTAAAAAAAAAAATGTGCTTGGAGTCTGAAGCCTGTGCCAGGTGAAAATGTGGCATGTGTTCCAGATGACCTTGAGATTCCGGCATCATAAGCATACTTACGGGCTAAGTGATTACAATGTATGCTAATATGAATATCTGCTTTGTTTGTTGCCATCCATAGTCTTAACATATATGAATTATAAAATTATTCTTTTAACTGAATTGTTGATAATACAAGGAATTAGAATATTAAAATATATAAAGGGTTGTAAATGTCTTCAATGCCTGATTAACACTTAACTCCAAATAATAATGAGACGAGTGTTCCCAAAAGAATATTTTACAACAAAAAAGAAAATAGTAACATTTTGCCTACTTGGAAATTGGTAAGAGAGTAGATTTTAAGTGTTTTCAACACAATAAAATAAGTATGTGAGGTGCTATATATGTTAGTTTGATTTAGTCATTCCACAATGTATATGGGTTTCAAAACATCATGGTATTTACCATAAATATATACAATTTTTTAATTAAAAAATAAAAACAGCAAAAAAAGAAAAGGAAATAAAATAAAATAAAAGCTGTTTCTTTGAAAAGCATACGGTTCAATAAGTGAATTCTCCTTTTCAGCCAGCACCTGTCGTTAGGACCCTGGTGAGCCCATGGGACTGAGCGCACCTGCCCTTCGGTTTCCACCAGGGGGCAGGGCTTGTCTTCAAATGGATATTGCTGCTCACCTGCTGGGGGTGGAACCTCTTCTTCAGCCTGGGAACCACATGCCCTCAGCTAGAACAGATTAAACCCCTGATAAGAAGCAACCTCAACATTTATGTTTTTGAAGTTCCAGAGGGAGATGAGTCTAAAGACATGATTGTCGTACACTGACATGGTGCTTTACAGCTTCCAAAGGGATTTCTTGTATATTATCTCATTTGAACCTGACCGTGAAGCCGGGAATTAGGAAGAGGGAGGTTTCCTTTCCTTGTTTTCAAGATGAGGAAACTGAGGAGAAGAACGGTTCAAGGATTAGCAACATGAAA
>RJWJ010012732.1:0-41387 GCA_004363605.1 Indri indri
GACCAGGAGTGGCAGCGAAAGAGGGCCCTTGTGAAGAAACAGCATGACCGCAGACATGTTCTCAAGGAGATGAATTTTAGCAAAGAGACTATATCAAAGATAATGATCTGGAATTTTCTTTGTTACTTCCTTTAAAACTGCCCATCTGCAAATATCCCTTGGGAAGTCTTCATGTGCCCCAGGGAGTATGCATACCCTAAGTATAAAGACCATCGCTCTACAATATGGAAGAGTTCCTCAGCATTGCTGTCCGGAATACCAGCTTGGTCTTTAGTCCTCTTCATTCTATCGTCCAGTGCATCCAGTTAATTTTTTTCTTATCTTGACTATATTATTATTAATTTGCAGGGACTTTTTGTGTTTCTTATCTCTGACTAATTCCTTTTTTTTAGAGCATCTTGTTTTATTTTAGGGATCCAGTTTCTTCTCAAATCTCTCTGAGAATTCCATGTAAATTTCTTTTTAATATCTCTTCTGTTCCCTAAATTATCTCCTTGTCCTCCAAGATTGCTTATTCAGTTCATTCTTCTCATTCCTTCTCTTTCTTGCTGTTGATTTTTCCAAAATGCCTGTTGATGTCTACTTATTGATTTATAAGTATGGATGAAGGACTAATTTGATTAGTGTGAACAGCTTATTTCCCCAAAATGCTCCTTCCTTAAATGTGGGAGTATGGGATGTGTGGACAACAGGCTTCCCCACAGAGCGTGTGGGCATGGAGCAGCCAGGAAGCCAGAAAAGTCCCCATTAAATGCCAAATAATAAGGATTTTCCTTCTAAAATAATACATTTCAGTGGGTTTCACTCCTGGATGAAGCTTTCCTTTATTATTTTTGAATCTCAGTGACTAAAGTGGAAGTTTGGAATTATGTTTCTCTCCTTTGTTTTCCTTATCTTCCAAGCCTAATTTCTTTTCCCAATATCTCCCCAAGGCAGATCTCCCCCTTCCTCTACAAGGAAGTCCTTGGTTTTAGTCTGGTGGGAAAGTCAGCACTAAAATCTCAAGAGCCCTGTTTTCTCTACCTGGGGCTGGGGGGAAGGAAAGATAGAGAAAGGAGGGACCTGTAAAGCTGATTGTTCCAAGTGTTGATCTTTGGCTAATTCCCAAAGATTGCCGAAGGGCCCGTGTCTGCTTTCCTTGCATGTATGTATTGACATTGCATGCATTGCAACTTGCATGTATTGATGCTGGGTTTGGAGTTTCTTGGAGGCCTCATTGAAGGGCAATTCTTCCCTCCCTCTGCTTTGGGGCTACAATTTTCCCTTCTCAGTTGGCTAATCTGTTTCCATGTACTTTTCATCTTCCAGCTTTTTTTCCAAAACTTTCTTCCTGCTGCTTGTTTCCCTTTCCATTGTGGTTTTATTGGTCAGGTGCAGATATAAGTGTAGACACAGAGCTTTTAGTCTTTCTGTGTTTTGTGAGAATTGGAGGAAGAAGTAGCCGTGTATGTATGTTCAATTGACCACCTTGAAACAGAAAAAACATTAGCTCTATTTTTAAAGATATATAGACATATAGTATGATGCAATATTTGTATAATGCTTAACAAGTCCCCAAAGAAATTCTACGCTTTAGATGCCACAAGTACATATTCATTTTTCTTCACCATTAGGATTCCGCTGTAGAAAAAATTAAAAACCATTGTGTTAACCTGTGCAGCTATGCCTTCTGCTCAGGAGTTCTTGTGTGCCGTCCACCGCCCACCTTCTAAAGACAATGAAAGCTTTCATTAGTAAATTTTTTCAGTTTTTTTAAGACCTTAAGTTTGTCTGTTCCATCTGTTAGAGTCTTTGAGAACCTGTCAAGAATTTGCAGAGGTAGATAAGTGGGGGTTATGAAAAAGAAGGAAAATTGATCAGATTGTTATTTTACTTAAAAATAAAATTAGATTCACATCACCCAGAGAGAGGCAAAAAGACATAACCCAGTATTCATGTAAAACTACTGCTTATCTGCAAATACTATCTCTTTTCTACTTAATAGTTCAGCTCAAAAGGTAACTTTTGAAGGAGGTGACTGTGCAATACAAAACTGAATGGCTTTATTTTGATTTCAGATGATGGGTCGCTTCTTCAGTGGCTTGGCACAGTCAGGGGCCTGGTGCTGCTTTGACGAATTTAATCGAATTGACATAGAAGTTCTGTCAGTCATTGCGCAGCAGCTCATTACCATTAGAAACGCCAAAGCCGCAAAGGTAAGGCATTGGGCAACTGTCGCTTTTAAGTTTGTAATCAATGCACAGAATGTTGCATTTTAGGAAGGACATTGCCAACTAACTTTAGCCTGTCTGGTTCATGTTTTCAGTGTAATTGGTAGGTACTACACCAACAGGACTCACTTGGGTGAATTAATTCCTCATCTAGGCAACACAGAGAAACACGTGTGTGTCACTGTGCTGTGCTGGGCCCTGGGGATACAGAGATTGTGAGACTCAGTTCCTGCCCTCAGGGAACTCTGTTCTTCCCACCCTGAAAGACACACACACACACACACACACACACACACACACACCCTGTCCTCTGCCTTCCACCTCCTGTTGTCCTCCTCACCTCTCTTGTTCTTGTCTTTGACATTTACTTCTTTGCTAGTTTTTCCTGACGCTGCCTCTTGCAGCCGCACAACCTTTATCATGGCCCCCAGGCTCCACCTACTGCTGGTGGGAAAATGGGAGGAGTCCTGGGGAACCCAAGGGAAGCTTGACTCTCCAGAACTCCCTGGACTGGAAAATTTAAGATAGCGAAGTGGTCCTGTTAAACTCTGTTTTGGCCCCTTATAAGCATGTCCCTGGAGAAGGGGTTCTCCATTCAGAAGTTGGTGGCAGTGAAGGATGGGACCTGTCCCTACCACTCTGTCAAGACCTTCTGAGATTCGTTCACCAATGGGCAACACTGGTATTCAGCCTGTACAAACCGGAACAGCCACTGCCCCAAGTACCTCAGGGTCCACCACTGCTCCTTTGGCCCCTTTCAGAAGAGCACCAGACCTTCCCAGGATCCATCAATAACGGACTCAGCTCTAGCTCAAGGGGCAAAGACCATCTCATGAGAAAGTGCCCTGATAAAGAGTTAAATATTTGGGGGATGATCATGTTAGCAAAAAAGCAAATTATAGAACAAATAGACAGAAAGCATGAATTGGACTCTAATGAGCTGCTAGATTGTACAGTCATTATTGTATGTACTTACATTTATTTCAACTTTACACCAAACCTATGAGAAATAGATATTATTTTCCCAAGATTATAGGTGAAAAGGATTCAAAGAAATTAAAGAAAACATTTCCACAGACACTATAGAACCAAGATACACACCGAAATCTATGGGACCCTAAAGTCTGAGCTCCTTCATCTGTACTCCCTCCTCCTGCCTCCCACATACTCTGGGGAGGCCTATATTAAATACAAGGGCCTCAAGATGTAGCATAACTTGTAAGTCATTACTGTCTTATTGAGCATTTAGCTGAGAGCAAAGTGTGGAGAGTACAGGGGCAGGGCCCAGAGAGAGTAGAGGAAGGATTAAGGATGACCAGCTGGAGGGCAGCCCAGTGAGGGCAGAAGAAGGTAGGAAAGTACCTGAGATTGACCAACCTCGTCCTCGAGGTGCCAGCGACCAAACGAGACAGTGGAGAAGGATATATCTCCTGAATAGATGAAGAAACCAAAGCGTAGGAAAGGGGGGATTTGGCTAGCACTCTCAGGCATTTAGCAACAGCAGGACTGGTCTCCAGTTGTACCACTGAGCACTGTCACCTCCAGACTGTGACGCATCGCCCAGCTCCATCCTGGTCTTCCCCTGTAGTCCTCATTTTTGTTAACAGAACCTTCATCCAGTGGCCCAGCTAGAAAGGTGGAAATCACTTTGGATTTGACCCACTACTATCAATCCCAGGATCTAAACCTTCACCAAATCCTATTAATTTTTTCCTCTAGATGTCTCTCTTCCCCACTTATACCTTTGGAATTCTGGCTCCCATCTCCCCAGTGACATTTCCTCACTGGTCTCACTGTTCGTAGTTTGCCCAACCCCTCCACTGCCATCTTTGATCTTATCACTCAGCTTAGAAGTCTTCTGTTTCCCTCCAACCATGGGACAAAGTCTAAATTCCTTAGCTTAGTGTGCAAGACTGGCCTAGCTATACTTTCCCTTTGAAATGTTACCTTTAGGAAAGTGAATTGCTGTTCATGCCTTGAACACATAGTGTTGTTTCTTGCTCCTTCTCCTTTTCCTGGAGTGGCTACCCCTGTTTATCTGCCCAGAATGTCCCTCTTCATTCTTCAGTCTCGAGCATGATTCCTGTTCCCCCCATGGGCTTTGCACACACCTCCACCATAGCATTTGTTGCACTGTGCAGTCATGGTTTCCAGGCTGATTCCCCCAGCAAGCCCGGTGGTTTGTCAAGGGCTCGAGAGTGAGTCTGCCTCAGCTCTGTGCCTCCATGTCTAACCTAGCGCCACACCTGCAACAGGTGCTCAATGGTGTTTGCTGTTGAGTGAAAGTGAAGGAGCGGTGCCAAAGACGGTGACAGTCGGGCCTTAACCACCCAAGGACTGAGGCTACAATGGAATTTTGTGGGGAATACCAGAAAGTGGGAGTGTAGGTTTAGTGGTCATTAAGTCCAAGCTGAATTGAGGAGCAAAAGATGCCAAGGCCTAGAAGATTTCAGGACTGGGCCAGGAAGGAAGAGACAATTTGGTCAAGGTAGGGTCAGGGAGTCAGAGAGCAGGAAACATTGCACACAGAAGAGACTGGAGGTAGGCAGGACGTGATCAGGAGAGAAATGTTCCCTGTTGTCCGATGGTAGGAATCAGCAGTCTTTGCTTCAGTGCTCCTTTACGTGAGTCATGCTACCGAGTAATAATTTTGTGAAAGAACTTACAAATGTCTGGAGGAATGTTAACTTATACTTTCTCTTTGAACAGCTCTCTAGATTCATGTTTGAGGGGCGGGAAATAAAGTTGGTTATGACTTGCGCAGCCTTCATCACCATGAATCCTGGATATGCAGGCAGAACCGAATTGCCAGATAATTTAAAAGCCCTGTTTAGACCATTTGCAATGATGGTTCCAAATTATGCCTTGATTGCAGAGGTGAGCTTCACATTATAAAGCAGCAAAAATGTAAGCTTGTTTCTTTTATTTACCATTTAATTCTATGGAGGTAGGAAGATTCCTTTCCGAATGCACCCTAATAATGGCTACAATGATTGTTTGCTCTTAAGTGTAGATATGATTGTTATCATACAGAACATTTCCTCCTGTGTGTTTGTTTATTGCTATATCCATAATGCCCAGAGTGACATCTGTAATATATATAGACTCCTAAAACTGGAAAGAATTACTGAGGTTAATTAACAAGTTCATTGGGGCTTATCAGTTCCTCTCTAGGAATTAAAACGCCTGGGTTAGTTCTTAAAAGACAGTATGAGTCTCACTTCTCTTTGCACATTATTTTTTATTAGAGTCAAGTGATGTTGAGTAGAAGCAGTGCTAATCACTAAGATGGAGGGCAAAGATAGGTTTGTAAATCTGTATCAACTTAGTAAAAAATAGTGATCATTAATAAATTATTTATGACTGTTTGTTTTTTCTGTATCTACCTAAGCATCCTTCTATTTAAACTGGCTTTACATAGCCAAGAATTTAAATACTAACCAAGAAAATCAATGTATTTAAATTTTACATTTTTTTCTTTTTTTTTTTTTTTAGAGATGGGGGTCTTACTATGTTGCTCAGGCTAGACTCAAACTCCTGGGCTCAAGTGATCCTCCTGCCTCAGCCTCCTGAGTAGCTGGCACTACAGGCACACAGCACTGCACACACCACTGGACCCAGCTAAATTTTACACATATTTTTCTTGGCACTTTTTGCTGAGGTATAATTTATATACAGTAAAGTGCACAGCTCATTAAGTGTACAGCTCAGTGAATTCTTGCACATATATTCATTTGTGTGACCACCAAGACCAAAATATAAGGCATTTTCAGGACTTAGGAAGGCCCCTTGTGCTCAGTGTTGCATTTCATAACAAAGGACACTGCCCATTTTAGAATGGAATTTCTCAGAAAGCACAGATCACCCCTTCGGCTACTAAATTCCTTTGATAACAGCTAATTTTAAATATTCTTCTATATGAATTAAAACTAATTGCTTAGAATAGAGTAGACCATGCCAAATCCTATCATTAGAAAAATGACAACTTATATTAACATAATGCTCACAGCATCTCATGGGTCCCCAGCACGCCATGCAGGCATGGTGGAGTGGGGGGCAGTTAAGGCAGGTGGTGTCTTAACTCTTGTTCTCTGTGAACAGGGACAATAAATGACTAGCACATTATCCCAAACTAGTAGGAAGAAAACCAGGTGTAAAACCCAGTCTAACATGTTGTTCATATCTCATGCTTTTGCCCTATTGTTATGTTACACAGTAATGAATTGGACAAATTTAAAAATCCAGTTTTCTGGGTGCTATTCCTGTTGTTGAATGAGCCAGGTTTGCCATCAGGAAATATTTTTAACCACCCACTGTGTGCAGAGCACTGTGCTAATCAGTAGGGATAGAGCAGTAAGCAAAATAGACCCCAGTGAGAAATCTCTACCTCGTTTCAAATCCTGCTTCTGGGGCCAACTGCAGTGTTTCAGGCAGATTATGGATAGAAGGAAAGGTCCACTCCCACCTCCACTGTCCAAGACACTAGGCATCACCTGAGTACTGTAAGCAAGGATGCAGAAACTTGTCAAAACAAGGGCAGAAAAGAGGCTGCAAATCTTTGCGTAACTTCCCTTGCCTCCCAGGGAACCTAAGGAAGCAAATGGCGATCACTGATACTGTCCATCAGGGTGGCGTTCCTGTCAGATCAGAGAAGCTCAATTCTTGCTTTTGTACTCAGGCCTTCTAATACCATCCAACCTCTATGACGGGAACATTTTCAAACCCTGGGCTCTGCTGCTCCCTGAACCAAATGTCACCAAGGCCACATCTTCATCTATAGAGGGAAAACAGAATCAGTGCCTAGGGAATCCTGTATGTGCTCTGCCTTCCAGCAGGTGGCCCAGAAACCTTTTTCCCTCAATCTTCACATTTGTTTATTAAATGATATAACAACTTGAAAAAGTACAATGCCTAAAGTAGATTTTGAATATGTTGGAATTATGCTAATATATTGTTATTTATACAATATAATAAGCATCACATTATATTTTTCTATTCTAGGTAATTCTATATTCTGAAGGATTTGAATCTAGTAAAATACTAGCAAGAAAAATGACTCAGATGTATAAGCTATGCAGTGAACAGCTCTCTCAGCAGGATCACTACGACTTTGGCATGAGAGCTGTGAAGTCTGTCCTCGTCATGGCTGGGTAAGAAGCCAAAGTGGTCAAGAGCGAAATTCCAAACCATGTCATTAAATGCATTATATAGGTCACTCACGGAACGCTCTTGAAGCAATGCTTGATGCACAGTAAGTGCTTGATAAATATTAGCTGCTGCTGTTGTCATCATTCTTGCCTTGACACTGTCATGACAAAGCGCAGTGGGCTTGATCCCCTCACCCCGTGACAGTTCTTCACTGTGGGTCTTGACATGGATGCCCCCAGACTGAACCTGACCCCAGCTAGGCTTTGGCTAACTTTCACTTCCCCTGAACTCATCCCATACACTGGGTTTTAGTGTACAAAACCCTTCACCACCATAAGGTAGGATGACTGGACTTAAAAGGCACCCTGTATGCTATGCATGTGTGATAAGGTCAGTCATACGGTTCAGTCAGACTTTGCCTGACAAAGTCTGAAGAGTTAAAAGAAACTTCATCATTTCGTTTTCAGTTCAGCTTATGTCATAAACTTCACCTCTGTATTTACAGTGTGATCCAAGACTTATTTCTAGTTTCTACTAAAGCAAGAGTCTTTTCTCTTTCAAGGCCCCAACTTTTCTCTTTATAACTTCTTAGAACTACTGTGTCTGGAATCCCCGACTTGTGCAGATCCTCTCAGGGAATCTACACATATTTTCTCTCTAGTCCTTCCTCTCAGACCATGACACACTGGCTTGGTTCTGCACATCCAGGGTCCCTTCTGCCTGGCTCCTGTATCCATGGGCTCTGCACAAATCTCCCTGCCTTTCCCTGCCCTCTGTTCTTTCTTTTAACCTCACAGATTGAGTATGTCTCCTCTTTATGGCCACGTAAGGACTAGGGATACTAAGAAGTTCAGATGCTCTTGCACTGGAAGAGCCCAACCACAGCCCAGCAGGGAGACAGACCAATGCACAGTCATCTACGATTCAGCGCGGTGAGGGCAGTGATGGGCTGCGCCCAAGGTTCGCTGAGGAAGGAGATAGAGGATAGAGGAGCTTTCTAGAGACCGGAGTAACTATGCTGGGCTTTGAAGGGGAAATAAGAGCAGGCAAAGAGCAAGTCAGGCCATTCGGGAAGAGAGAAAAGAAAGTCACAGCTATATGAGTCATCATGAGGTATTCAGGGGACTGTAGATTCAGGTTGTAATAAAGTATGGATTGATAAGGGCAAGGCGGTGTTGAGAAGATGTCCTTGTCATTCTCCTCAAGGCTGTGCAGCCAGTGCAGCACTTACGGAGATGGATGCTGAGCACAGAAGGAAAACAGTCCTCCCTCCAGCGGGAATCCTCAGGGGCGTAGGGCGCCCTCCACAGCTTTCTACAAGCAGAATTCCTGACCCACAGGCTTAGAAGATCATGTTCAATCTTCTGTTCTTGTGATATTAACTGAAATATTCCTTTCGAATTTAGATCTTTAAAGAGAGAGAACCCAGACCTAAGTGAAGATGTGGTATTAATAAGAGCTTTACGAGACTCCAGCTTGCCAAAATTTCTAACAGATGATGCTCTTCTGTTCAGGTAAGTTTCTAGACGTTACAAAATAAAGCATAGCTATCATGCAGAGGTGAGGCGGAGGCTCATCTTCAATTATTTCTGCCTCTAACAAGCTAATACCTTTCTTATCTTTTCTGGAGATACTTATTACAGTTTAAGAAATGCTAGTTTAAAGTAAAGATACTAAAGTTTTGACATCATTCCAATCACTTTTTTTTTTTCAAAATATTAATCACCAGGCTGTGTGCTTTACAAATTAGCGTTTGCTTACGGGTTCCTGACCAAAGAGAAATATCTGATCCAAAAAAAAAAATCAGCCTGGGAGCTTAACAGAAATGTGATTGCTCTGATCCCTTTCTTCATTGATTATTTAATTTTATGTGTCCCTAAGGTATACATGTACATAGTTTTAAAAATAAAATAGTTTCATAAGTTAGCCTCATGAAAACAACAGTTCCCTGCCCTTCACCAACTTCCACTTCCCAAAGGCAATCATTTTTCAACTCTTTTATTTATTTATTTTGCTATTCCTCTCCAAACTTCTTAGCACCACATTTATGTCATTTCTTGATTTTTCAGGTTTAGATATTAAGTTACTAAATGAGAGATGAGGATATGCACGGGTACTTCTTCCCCTCCACGCATCCCCTCTGTCTAGCTGTACTGCAGGACAATTTGAGCTAAATAGCCAGGCAGGGTTTCCATAATTTACTGTAGCTACATAAATATTACCCACTGCTGAGCCATGTTTCCTTTTTTATTAATTTATCTCATTTTATTTTTTAATTTCCCCTTCAGTGATTCATTGCCTTGGATTTTTTATTTTTTAATCCTTTGCCTACTTTTTTAATAAATCTATCACTAACTCATCTCCAAATTGCACCATAGTGTAAATGTCCTTTAAAAAAAACTTTAATCATGCAAAATATTCTATCAAATTTGTCTCCTTGGAGCTCCCTGTCCTCCTGCTCTACTGTGGACTGGGTACCCATCACTCCTGGTGCACGTCTGTCACATGGGATTGTCCATTCGTGACCACACTGGGGATTCCCACTGCCCTGTCCTCTATCACACAACCTGTTTCCACAACCTGTGTCTACTCCCTTCTCTTGGCAGAACACATTTCCTCCACTTTGCTGAGAAAGAATGCATGGGTGATAAAGGCAGGACTACTGGCAACAAATTTCCTCAATTTTTGTTTGTCTGAGAAGTCTTTATTTCTCCTTCCCTTTTGAAGGATAATTTCACAGGGTACAGAATTCTTGATTGGTGGTTTTCTTCTCTCAACACTTTATTTAATTATTCATTCATTCATTTATTTTTGAGACAGAGTCTTGCTCCAGTGCCTGGGCTAGAGTGCAGTGACATCATCATATTCTCTCAACACTTTAAATATTTCACTACACTCCCTTCTTGCTTGCATAGTTTCTGAGGAGAAGATAATTCTTATCTTTGCTCCTCTATAGGTAAAGTGGTCTTTTCCTCTTGCTTCTTTCATGATTTCTTTTTATCTTTGATTTTCTGTGGTTTTAAAATGATATATCTAGGTATAATTTTTTTGGTATTTATTCCTCCTTGGTGTTCTCTCAGTTTCCTGGATCTGAGGTTTGGTGTGTGACATTAATTTGGGGAAATTCTCAGTCATGATTGTTTCAAATATTTCTTCTATTCCTTTCTCCCTTTCTTCTCCTCTGGTATTTTCATTACACATATGTTACTCCTTTTGCAGATGTCCCATAGTTCTTAGGATATTATGTTGTTTTTTTCAGTCTTCAATCCCTTTTGTTTCAGTTTTGGAGGAGTCTTTTTAGATTTCCTCAAGCTCAGAGATACTTTCCTCAGCTGTGTCCAGTCTGCAAATAAGCCTATCAAAGGCATTCTTCATTTCTGTCACAGTATTGTTGTTTTTTTCCCTCTGACATTTCTTTGTGGCTCTTTCTTAGACCTTCCATATCTCTGCCTACATTGCCCATCTGTTTTTGTATGCTGTGTATTTTATCCATTACAGCCCTTGACATAGTAATCACAGCTGTTCTAAATTCCCTGTCGATAATTCCAACATCTCTGACGTGTCCAGTTCTGATGCTTGCTCTCTCTTCAAATTGTGTTTTTTGACTTTTAGTATGCCTTGTAATTTTTTCTTGATAGCTGGGCATGATGTATTGGTTAAAAGGAACTGGGCCAAAGGTAAATAAATAGGCCTTTAGTAATGTGGGGTAAGGTGTGAGGGGAGAGAAAGTGTTCTGTAGTCCTATGATCATGACTCAGTCTTGTAGTGAGCCTATGCATTTGAACTGCAAACTTCACAAGCATTTCTGTTTTTTCTCCCCCACCTTAGGTGGTTCAAGATGGCTTGACTGGGCTAGAGCTGGGTATTTCCCTCTTACCACATGGAAGGGTAGAGCTAGCTGGCATTGGTGTCTCCCTGCCCCCAGGTCTGTTAGCTCTAATAAAACTCCAACAGGTTAGGCTCTGATGAACTAGTTTCTCCTGGCTTTTTCTTGTTGGGAACAGACTGCTCTGGCATATTTCAAAATGGTTTCTTTTCCCTTCTCCTTCCAGAAGCACAAGAGGATTTTTCTCAGATATTTACTGCGAGAACTTGACTGAGCTCCTGGAAGTAAAACTCACAAAAGACATGTCCCCACTCCCCCCACTCCATGACTGGATCCCCCTGGAATGTTTAACTCTCAGACATATCCACGCCCAGCCTCCAGTAATTTATCAATTACAGTTTACATTTTCCTACCCTGGCACTGGTTCCCAAGGAGGTTTCTGCTCTAGTATGTTTTGATCCAACACATGTGATTGCCTGTCTTTCCAATTTGGAGGTAGAGATATCTACAGTTATAGCTTGTTTTATTGCATTTCCCTTTATTGTACTTCACAAATATTCCAATTTTTACAAATTGAAGGTTTGTAGCAACCCTCTATCAAGCAAATCTATTGGCGTCATTTTTCCAACACCAAGCACTCACTTTGTGTCCCTGTGTCACATTTTACTAATTCTCACAATATTTCAAACTTTTTTATTATTATTATATCTCTTATGGTGATCTGTGGTCAATGATCTTTGATGTTACAATTGTAATTCCTTTGGGGCACCACAAACCACACTCATATAACGCAGAAAACTTAATTAATAAATGTTCCATGTGTTCTGACTGCTCCCAGTTGGCCATTCCCTCATCTCTCTCCCTCTCCTCAGGCCTCCCTATTCCCTGAGAAACACCGATATTGAAAAAAGGCCAATTAATAACCCTACAATGGCCTCTAAGTGTTCGAGTGAAAGGAAGAGTCACACATCTCTTATTTTAAACCAAAACCTAGAAATGATTAAACTTAGTGAGGAAGGCATGTGGAAAGCTGAGATATGCTGAAAGCCAGGCCTCTTATGCCAAACAGCCAAATTGTTAATGAAAAGGAAAAGTTCTTGAAGGGAACTAAAAGTGGTACTCCAGTGAATACATAAATGATAAGAAAGCAAAACAGCCTTATCGCTGACATGGAGAAAGTTTTAGTGGTCTGGATAAAACATGAAATCAGCCACAACATTCCCTTAAACCAAAGCCTAATCCAGAAAAGACCATAACTCTCTTTAATTCTACGAAGGCTGGGAGACGTGAGGAAGCTACAGAAGAAAGTTGGAAGCTAGCAGAGGTTGGTACACGAAGCTGAAGAAAAGAAGCCATCTCCATAAGGTACAAAGTGAAGTGGCAAGTGCTGATGTAGAAACTGCAGCAAGTTATCCGGAAGATCTACTAAGATGAAGATTGATGAAGGTGACTACACTTAACAACAGATTTTCAATGTTCATGAAACAGCCTTATATTGGGAGAAGTTGCCGTCTAGGACTTTCATAGCTACAGAGGAGGAGTCAATGCCTGGCTTTAAAGTTTCAAAGCACAGGCTGGCTCTTGTTAAGGGCTAATGCAGCTGGTGACTTTAAGTTAAAGCCAATGCTCATTTACCATTCCAAAAATCCCAGACCCCTTAAGAATTATGCTAAATGTGCTCTGCCTGTGCTCTATAAAATGCTCTATAAAAGAACAACATGTGTTGGATGATAGCACATCTCTTTATAGCATTGTTACAGCAATATTGAATATTTTAAGCCCACCATTGAAACCTACTGCTCAGAAAAAAAAGAAAAATCCTTTCAAAATATTACTGCTCATTAACGATGCACCTAGTCACCCAAGAGCTCTGATGGAGGTGTACAAGAAGATTAATATTGTTTTCATGCCTGCCAACACAACATCCATGGATCAAGGAGTAATTCTGACTTTCAAGTCTTATTATTTAAGAAATACATTTTGTAAGGCTATAGCTGCCATAGATAAAGATTCCTCTGATGGATCTGGGCAAAATGAATTGAAAGCCTTCTAGAAAGTATTCATCATTCTAATTGCCATTAAGAACATCCATAATTCATGGGAGGAGGTAAAAATATCAACATTAGCAGGAGTTTGGAAGAAGTTGACTCCAACCTTCATGGATGACTTTGAAGAGTCCTAGACTTCAGTGGAGGAAGTAACTGCAGATGTGGTGGAAATAGCAAGAGAAATAGAAGAGGAGCCTGAAGATGTGACTGAATTGCTGCAATCCCATGATAAAACATGAATAGATGAGGAGTTGCTTCTTATGCATGAACATAAAGTGGTTTCTTGAGATGGAATCTACCCCTGGTGAAGATGCTGTGAACATTGTAGAAATGACAACAAAAAATTTAGAATATTATATAAAATTAATTAATAAGGCAGTGGCAGGTTTTGAGAGGATTGACTTCAATTCTGAAAGAAGTTCTACTGTGGGTAAAATGTTTTCAAACAGCATTGCATGCTACAGAGAAATCTTTTGCGAAAGGAAGAGTCAACTGATGCAGTAAACTTCACCTTTGTCGTTTTAAGAAACTTCCACAGCCACCCCAACCTTCAGCAACCACCATCCTGATCAGTCAGCAACCGTCAACACGGAGGCAAGACCCTCCACCAGCAAAAAGATCACAACTTGCTGAAGGCTCAGATGATCTTCAGCATATTTTAGCAAAGTATTTTTTAATTATGGTACATTATTTGCATTTTAATTATGCACATTTTTAGACAAAACACTATTGCACACTTAAATGATACCATATACATAAAGGTAACTTTTATGTGCACTGGGAAATTGAAAAATTCATATGGCTCACTTTATTGCAATGTTCGCTTTGTTGCAGTATTCTGGAACCAAACCCGCTGTATCTCTGAGGCATGATGGCACATGGATACATGATTAAATTTCTCAATGAGTGGTAATACCGTGTTCAAAACAGGAGCACATATTTTTCTTTGTCATGTTCTTTCTTCCTTTCTGATGCCCCAGGTGTCCTTTAATCATTTTCTTTCTTTTAGAGAACGTCCTTTTAGCCATTCTTCACTGTAGATCTGCCAGCAACAACTTCTCTGAGTTTTCCTTTATCTGAGAATGTCTTGATTTCCCTTCATTTCCAAGAAATATTTTCATTGGGTATAGGATTCTGAGATGATGGTTTCCTTAGCACTTGAACACCGTCGCACCGCTTCTGCCGGCCTCCACGGTCTCTCTTGAGAACTCTGCTGTCATTTTATGCGTTTTTTTCCCTATAGATGAAGTGTCAATTTTTTTCTAGCTACTTTTAAGATTTTTTTCTTTGTCTCCAGTTTTTAGCAGTTTGACTGTGTTGTATCTTCACATAGATTTCTTTGGATCCATCCTGCTTGGGATATTCTCATCTTCTTAAATCTGTAGCTCCATGCCTTTTGGCAAATTTGTGAAGTTTTCAGCCATTATTTCCTTGAGTACTTTTTTAGCCCTTTCATCTTTCTTCACCATCTGAGACTCCAATGGCACAAATATTAGATCTTTTGTTACAGTTCCACAGATCCCTGAGGGTCGGCTCATTTCTTTTTTCAGACAAATTTCTCTTTCTTGTTCAAACTGAGGAAATTGTATTTTTCTATTTTCCAGTTTATCAGTTCCTTTCTCTATCCCTTCCATTCTGCTGCTGAGCCCATCTGTTGATTTTGTTGTTGTTATTGTTGCTATTGTATTTTTCAATTGTAAAATTTTCATTTGGTGCTTTATGTATTCTTTTTTTTTTTCTTTCTTTCTTTTTTCTTTTTTGGCTAAGACTTCCTTTTTTTTCTTTTGTTTCTAGTGTCTTTGTAATGGCTCTTTGTAATGGCTGTTCTAAAACATTTGTCAGATAATTTTAACATTTCTGTTTTCTCAGTGTTGTCTTTTCATTCAGTTTGAGATCATCCTGGTTTTTGATATGATGAATGATTTTTTATTGAAACCTTATTTTGAGTTTTATGTTATAGGATTCTGGATCTCATTTAAACTTGTTTTATGTTATAAGATTCTGGATCTCATTTAAACTAGGTGGCTTCTTCTGATGCCAAACGAGCAGGAGAAGTTAGGAATGCAACATTTTTACTGTCAGGTGGGGACAGAATTCCAGGTTCCCCAATTGCCCTCCATTGACATTTGATGGGGGCAGAGAGGGACTCCTCATTGCTGCTGTGTAGGAGTGGGAGCTCCAGATCCCAACTAGTCCTCCACTGATAACACCCTGGATAGGAGGCTGACGACAGCTCATTACTGCTCCCCCTGTAACCTCCACTGATCACAGGGGAAGGCAGCCTTATGACCACTGGGCAATGACAAAAGTCCTGACTCTCTGCTCGGCCACCTCTGACAACACCCCGTCAGAGAGAGGGAGGGGTCTCTCATTACTCCTAAGTGGGGGTTGGAAATCCAGGCTTCCCATATGGTCTCCACTAACACCATAGGGGCATCATTACCTCCCGGTGAGGATGAAAGTCCTGGATCCCTACTTGGCCTTCTCTGACACCATGAGGGAATGAGGAGAGGGGCAGCTGGGGAGACTCATTACAACCTGGCTAGGGTGGAAGTCTAGGCTCTCCACTTAGCCTCTACTGGTGTGGGTGGGAGTAAAACCACGGTTTTTCTCTGTGAGGTTTCATTGGAGTGGAGAAGTTATTGCCTAAAAGTTTCCTGTCGTGCTGGGCTGACCCTTTCAAGTTCCTTTGGCTACAGAAAGTTTTTGATGGGGCTTTTCCTTTCTTTTCTTTTCTTTTCTTTTCTTTTCTTTTCTTTTCTTTTCTTTTCTTTTATTTCTGTGCCCATTGGAATTTCAGGATGTAAAAGGCAAAAAGAAACCAGGGACTTGCCACCATGTCATTGCTTGGGTCTTAGGGTACCTAACTAGTCTGCCTTCTCTCCACCAAATATAAGAATCTTTTTATATTTGTTTTATACATAATATACAAGGGCTTTAGTTGCACTTAATGGGAGGAATAGGGAAAGATAAGTCTACTCCATCTTCCTGGAAAGATAAGTTGGTTGATACTTTTTTATATTGTCTTTAATACGTTTATTTTTTACAGCTGTTACTTTTTAACACATTAACTACCATGTGAGTTGCATTTAACCGAAGCTAGTTTTGAGCCCAGGGCCTCATGAAGCATATGTAACACACAGGTCTCTTCACCTTGGGAGCTGCAAGAACTATTCTTCAAGTTGCATATAACTCACGTGCAGAAAACAATAAAAAATAAAAAATTTTTCATTTAATTAGAAAGGCTCACTTTCTTTTCAAAGTTTTATTCTGTTTTCATAATTAAACACCATGGCCCGAGGGAAAAAAATTTTTTTCTAGTGTGGCAGTCAATGTGTGAAATTAGTAATATATCATGAGCATCTTTTTTCATGCTAGTATATATGTATGAATCTAATTTTTTGACTGCTGTTAGATTGCTGCAGTTGATACTTCAAGACATAGTAAACCTATAGAACTACTTTGATGTGAAAGATCCTATATATGAACATATAGATTTCTCCCAATTATTTTCTATTCCAATGATGAACATTTCTATACATATATCTTTGCACACTTATAATATTTCTACAAGGAAGATTCCTGGAAGCAAGTTTCCTGGGTCATTGCTTGCACATGTTTGATTTAAATATTCTATCAAGTTGTCCTCCAAAGATGTTTTATCCTTTTACATTTACATAAATGGTTTTATAAGGGTGCCTATTTCCCCTTAAATGTTTTGAAAAGAGACCAAATGCACTAGCTTAGTTTAATTTGCATTTCTTTAATGATTAGTGTCCTTGAGCATCATTTCCTCTGTTCTTAACCATGCATATTCATTCTTCTTAGGGTATTTTCCTATTGTATTCTTTTACTTATTGATTTATAGGAACTCATAACCTTTATCTGATATAAACACTGGAAGTATTTCTCTAAGTCTCTCATTCATTCTTTAAGTTTATGCATAAAGCCTTTTATTTCACAGAAGATTGGATTTTGCCTGTTTGTTTTTATTTTTTCACCCATCAACATTTTTTTAACAGTTGTAGATTTCCTGTTTTTCTTAGAAAGACCTCCTTACCACAATGTTGCAAAATTCATCTCTTACATATTCATCTAGTGCTTTTGCCATTTTATGCAAGGTCTTTACTGTATCTCAAATGTATTTGTGTATATAATGCAAGGTAAGGATTTAGCTTCTTTTTTCCCATAGAAACATCCCATATTAACTGTTTCCTACAGAAACAGTCAACTTTTCCCTTACTTCCCTTTTTGCCTACTACTAATTTCTATTTATATTTCCATCTTGTTTTTCTGAATATCCACATGCAGGTATAACTATATGTAAGTGCTTTTAGGAAAAGTTGAGATATAAATACAATTTTTAAAATAAACATAAATTTATCACCTTCTATATACTTGGTACTATGCCATGTACTGTGGGCAATACAGAAACATAAGAGATATTTCTTACTCCCAAGAAGTTCCTAATATGCTTAAGAACATTGGTCTACTGTACAGGAAACAAAATCATACAAAGTATGAGAGAAATGATACATTCCCGTATAGCACATAGGACAGATTAATGCTGTACATGTTCAGAAGAAAAGGAGATCAATGAGAAAAAATAAGACTCATAATACCTAATCAGTTAATTGTGACTAATATGAGAAAATATCAATGACCAATGGTTACTAATTGATTTTATTTTTGTTTCATCAGTGGAATCATATCTGACCTTTTTCCTGGAGTCCAAATTCCAGAACATGATTATGGTATTTTGCAGTCAACAATTGTGGATGTTATGAATGGACAAAATCTTCAGCCTGAGATATGTATGGTTAGAAAAGTGATACAGTTCTATGAGACTATGCTAGTAAGGCATGGTGTCATGTTAGTTGGGCCAACAGGAGGTGGCAAGACCACAGTTTACCGAATACTAGCAGAAACTTTAGGGAATTTACAAAAACTTGGTATAGACAATCCCTTTTACCAAGCAGTTAAAACGTATGTTCTCAATCCTAAATCAATTACAATGGGTGAGTTATATGGTGAAGTTAATAACATAACCTTGGAATGGAAAGATGGTTTGATGGCACTAAGTGTCCGAGCAGCTGTGAATGACACTTCAGAAGACCATAAATGGATCATCAGTGATGGGCCAGTGGATGCTCTTTGGATTGAAAATATGAATACAGTGTTGGATGATAACAAGATGCTTTGCCTGGCTAACAGTGAGAGGATTAAACTCACACCTCAAATTCACATGCTTTTTGAGGTAAGGATATGCCTTACTGTGGAGTGAAATAATTTTTCAAATTTGCATACCATCATTAAATTTTTTTCTCATGCTGATGTATCATTTACTATCTGTAATGCCTGCCATGGTGTTTTGTCTACTTACTAAATACTTATTAAATTATCCTTTTGTAATAGATTATTAATCCTTACAATCAAAGTCTCTCAAATGTTCCTGTCTCTATAGACAGGAAATACAATAAATTCTGGCTTCCCCAGTACTTGCTTTCCCTTGGAGAGAGATGTGTGTGTATGTGCGTGTGTGTATGTATGTGTGTGTGTGTGTGTGTGTGTGTGTGTGACTACATAATTTGAAATGCTTTCTAAGTAAAAAACAAAAGTTATATTTAATATGAATAAATTATCCCATTGTGGTGTGAATATTTGATGAGGTATCAGAAAAAGAATGTGGACCAAATATAGCTAAAAAGCATTATGGGGGATACCACTCCTGTTCTATTCATTAGTTGAACACTGATTAAATTTCTATGATATGCTAAGTAGTAGGCTGGGGATTCAGATACAACAAAGAAAAGGAAAGAAGAAAAAAGCAAAGAGAAGAAAAGAAAAAAAATTTACATTTCTGCCCATAGGATTTGACAGAATCCTTCTGTACTCATTGGCATTTTTTTCACTTTATGCATCACTTAACTTTCCTTCTCCGTTTCTAATTACTTATTGCTCTCCCACTCTCTTCTGCATAAAGCCGTTCAGTATTAACTTAAACTTGAAAAGTGTGAATCATTTTAAAAGTGTGAGTATTGAAGTTGGAGGAATAAGGAAGTATCATATTACTGTTTCCTGTTCAACTTTCTGCAACTTTAGGTGCAAGATCTAAAGGTTGCCTCCCCTGCTACAGTCAGTCGATGTGGAATGGTGTTTGTGGATCCTGAAGAACTGAAATGGATGCCTTATGTTAAAACTTGGATGAATGGAATTTCTAAAAAAGTAAGTGCAACCAGATATTCCCTGATAGCTCCATCTGTCAGGCTCATGTTGCCCTCAAATGCACAAATAGCAATAGGATAAGGCCTCCTTGTGCTTATGTGAGAATTCCATCATTTTACCTAGTCCTCCTCCCTAAAAATTCCTGGAGCCCTCCAGGAATGTTTATATGGTCCCTAAATCTGTTCTCATTATGTGTTACCTCTCCTGCCAGCCTGTCTGCTCACTCTTCCTCCTGCCTGCTGTGTCTGGCTTCTCCGCAGACCGGCCCCTCTCAAATACAGACACTTTCTTGAATCCCTAAAAACACAGCTAGAACAGCCCAAGGCACTGAAGAAGACTTTACAGAAGGCTTGGGAGTAATGAGAGGGAACCACAACGAAGAAAAAAAAATTTAAATCCAGACACTAACTGCCTTGTTTTTAGATTTTAGGAGCCCCTGACACTTCTGAGAGTGAAAGAGAAAAGAAAATCAGTAATTGTAGGTTCAAGACCCAAGACACATTCTAACCTTAGAGGTACAATTCCACCCAAAGTGAAGGAAAGCTTATACGTTATTGGTCAGAACAACTCCATTTCATACTATTCTCTATACCCTTTCCGTTCTAAAATAGGATGTTTCTCTTTACGTTAGCCTAACAAGTGATCCTTCAAGGTGTTCCCCTCCCCCCATCCCATCCTCCCCTCCAAGGAAGCCATCTTCTTCTCTGCCTCTCAAAAATGAATCAGAAAACTATTGTTTTCCTTATTTTTAGGCATAAACATTTTATGAATATTGTAGTCTAGTCTCAGAGTACCTTATTAAAGACTGTAATTCTCAGAATTGAGAATTTATAATGGGCTACCTTAATATTTTAAGCCTTCTTGAAGTTGCTTCTTTTCTAAATTAACAGATTTTATTATACTTAGAACAGTTTTAGGTTTGCAGAAACAGTAAACAGAAATGAGAGTTCCCATGTATTCCCTCTCTCCCAAACACAGTTTCCCGTATTATTAATTGCATAGATGTGGTACATTTGTTAAAATTGGTGAACTAATGTCAATACATTAAAGGCCATAGTTTACATTAGAGTTCACTGTTTGTGTTATACAATGTATGGGTTTTGAAAATGCATAATGTCATGTTTCCACCATTATAGTATCATGCAGAATAGTTTCACTGCTCTAAAAATCCTCTAAGCTCCACCTATTCATCCCTTCCCTGCTCCCCTTACCCCTGGCAACTATTGATCTCTTTACTGTCCCTGTTGTTTTGCCTTTTCCAGAATGTCATGCAGTTGGAATCATAAAGTACATAGCCTTTTCAGCCTAGCTTTTTTTCACTTAACAATATGCATTTAAGGTACCTCCAGTCTTTCTGAGGCTTGAAAAATGAGAGTTCATTTCTTTCTAGCATTGAATAATATTCCATTGTATAGATGTACCACAGCTCATGTATCCATTCACCTACTGAAAGACATCTTGGTTGCTTCCAAGTTTTGGCAATTATGAATAAAGTTGCTATTATAAGCATTAGTGTTCAGGTTTGTATGTAGACACAGTTTTCAACTCATTTGGGTAAATACCTAGGAGATTGGTTGCTGGATCACATGGTATATGTTTAGCTTTGTAAGAACATGTCAGATTGTCTTCCAACGTAGCTGTACCATTTTGTATTCCCACCAACAATTAAGGAGAGTTCCTATTTCCTGTTGCTCACATCCTTTCCAGCATTTGCCATTGTCAGTGGTTTGAATTTTATCCATTTTAGTAGACATATAGTAGTATCTTGTTTTAATTTGCAATTCTCTAACAATATATGGTTTGAGCATCTTTTCATATGCTAGTTTGCCACTGTATATCTTCTTTGGTGAGGTGTCTGTTAAGGAAGGTCTTAGGCCTATTTTTTAAATGGGTTGTTTGTTTTCTTATTGTTAGGTTTTAAGAGTTCTTTGTGTATTTTGGATACAAGTCCTTTATCAGATTATGCCTTTTGCAAATATCTTCTCCCAGTCTGTGACTTGCCTTTTCATTCTCTTAACAATACTCTGATTTCTCTTTAGATTATACAAATATTTTACCTTTTATTCTCTTAACAATGTCTTTCACAGAGAAGAAGTTAGTAATTTTAATTCAATTCAGCTTATCAATTCTTTCCTTCATAGATAGTGCCTTCAGTGTCATATCTAAAAAGTCACTGCCAAGCCTAATGTCATCTAGATGTTCTCGTATGTTATCTTCTAAATGTTTTATATTTTGTATTTTAAATTTAGGCCTATGACCCATTTTGAGTTAATTTTTGTGAAGGATATAAGGTCAGTGTCTAGATTAATTTTTTTTTTTTTTTTTGCATGTGGATATCCAGTTTTTCCAGCACCATTTGTTGAAAAGACCATCCTTTCTCCATTGGACTGACTAAAATCAGTTGACTATATTTATGTAGGTCTGTTTCTGAGCTCTCTATTCTGTTCTATTGATCTATTTGTCTGTTCTTTCATCAATATCACACTGTCTTGATTACTGTAGCTTTGTAGTAAGTCTTGAAGTTGGATAATGTCAGTCCTCCTACTTTGTTCTTTGTCTTCAATGTAGTGTTGGCTATTCTGGGTCCTTTACCTTTCCATATAAACTTTAGAATCAATTTATCCATTAATCCACAAAGTAGCTTGCTGGGATTTTGATTGAGATTGTGTTGAATTTGTAGATGAAACTGAAGGAACTGACATCTCAACAATATTTAGTCTTCTTGGCCATGAACATTGTGTATCTCTCCATTTATTTAAGTCTTCTTTGGTTTCTTTCATCAGAGTATTGTAGTTTTCTTTATATAAATCTAATATATATTTGTTAGAATTATAATTATTTTATTTTTGGTGCTAATGTAAATTATGTTATATTTTTTATTTTAAATTCCAATTGCTAATTTCTAGTATATAAAAAAGCAATTGACTTCTATATATTTACCTTGTATCCTGAAAACTTGATATAACTGCTTATTAGTTCCAGTTTTGTTTTGTTTTGTTCTGTTTTGTTTTGTTTTGTCAATTTGGGGTTATTTTCTACATGTTATTTGTGAATAAGACAGTTTTACTTCTTCCTTCCTAATCTATATGCCTTTTATTTCTTCTCATTGTCCTATTGCATGAGCTAGGACTTCCAGTATGAAGTTGAACAGGAGTGGTGAGAGGGGCTGAATTCATATTTACATCTTTGGAAATTATCCCTTCTGCCTTATGTAGATATGAAAATGTCTTCTGTGTTTCTTCTTTTTTGTTGCTCATAATTGTGAAAGATCATCAGGATAGAAGAGTGCATGACATATTTGTTGGCAGTTTAAGAAATAATTATTAAAATAACACCTCTGTACTCATTATAAAACCAAGTAGTAGAACATTAACAATTACCTATAGTCTCCCCCAAATGTCCCTTCCCAGTCATGGGAAGTTTCCTTAAAATTTAATTTGTTGAATATTTTGTGATGCTTATACTTTTTGGTATATATTGAGATATACAGATTTTAACCAACCTGTTTCTAAACTTAATTAAATATTTCATCTGATCCTGATAAAATATTATTTATTTGTTTCATTTTCAGCTCACTAAGGAAACCCAAGAATATATATTGAATCTTTTCCAACGTTATGTTGATGAAGGTTTAAATTTTATCAATAAAAAGTGTGGCCAAGCAATTCCACAAGTGGACATCAGCAAAGTCACTACACTTTGTTGCTTGTTAGAGTCCTTGATACTTGGGAAAGAGGGAGTTAACTTGACAATGGTATGAAGGGTTTCGTTATTCCTATGAGCTTGGAAAATGAGATTATTATATAGATTTTTTGAGACTAAGCAATCCCAAATTTTCTAAAATATGATCATTTTATATTCAAGTTAATTTTTCAAGTTAATTAATGACTATTAATGACTAATAGTCATTAGTCCCCTGATTAGAGTAGATTCTAACTCTAGAATCTCAGAGTTAGAAGGAATGGTTAGAGAGACTATAGTTTATTCCACTACTCAATTTTGAATTTCCCTGTAGTCTACAACATATTCCCAATACAACATATTCTCAGTCTGCTTAAAGACCTTCATACAGGCATAAACAAAGTTATAGTAATCAGTTGAAAGACAGCCTTGGGCATTTTTTTTCTTCAATATGCCTTGCCATTCATTTTCTCTTCAGTGTTCCATTATGTATAACTATAAGAAAACACCACTCTGTGAAACACTGAATGAAGTATAGGAAATACACACTGCCCATTTTAAAATGTGTGCATCTAAATGAAAGAAAAATGTTTTTAGATTTTGCAATTTAGGATTCTTCTTATGTTTATATATAAAATGTTAAATCTGTTTCTCTTTATTCTTTCAGGAGCAAGCAAAACTGAACACTGTACTATGTCAGACTTTTGTATTCTGTTACTTATGGTCTTTGGGTGGAAATTTAACTGAAAACTATTGGGATTCTTTTGATACATTTATTAGAACACAATTTGATGATAATCCGGATGCCAGGGTAAGAACCAAATAATAATTGCAAAAAGAAAAATAGTATCCTTAATAGAGAAACCTTGCAGAAAGCATTTTTACTACATGATCAATTCACCTCATTAATATCAAGACAAACCTGTGCCTGCCTCCTGATGCAGGGCACTGTGAAGGATGGAACCTTCTTTCTATGTTATTTCTTTCAAAAATGCATAACCTGAATCTAATCATGAGGATATACCTAGAAACCCAAACCGATGAGTATTTTATAAAATAAACTGGACTATACTGTATAATCTCAGAGTTAGAAGGAATGTTAGAGAGCCTATAGTTTATTACGTTCTCCAAATATGTCTATGTCATGAAAGACAAAGAAAGTTGAGGAACTGTTCTGGATGAAAAGAGACTAAAGAGAGATAATTAAATGCAATTCATGATCCTGTAATGGATCCTAGACTTGGAAAAATATAGCTATAAATTACTTTATTGGAAAAATTTGCAATATTTGAATATAGAATGTAAATTACATAATAATATGTCAGTGTTCGATTTCCTGATTTTGATTGTTACATAACTGTGGTTATGTAAGAAAATATTCTTGTTCTTGGAAAATACACACTCAACTATTTAGGATAAAGTGGAATCTTGTGTACAACTGACTCTCACAGAGTGAGAGAAAGGTAATAATAAAGCAAATAGGGACCAGGCATGGTGGCTCATGCCTGTGATCCCAGCATTTTGGGAAGCCAATGTGGGAGAATTGCTGAAGCCAGGAGTTTTAGACCAGCGTGGGCAACATAATGAGACCTTGTCTCTACAAAAAATATAAAACAATTAGCTGGGCACGGTGGTGCACACCTGTAGTACTAGCTACTCAGAAGGCGGAGGCAAGTGGATCACCTGAGCCCAGGAGTTTGAGGTTACTTTGAGCTATATGATCACACCACTGCACTCCAGCCTCAATAACAGAGCAAGATCCTGACTCTAAAAAGAAAAAAAAAGCAAGTAGGGCAAAATGTGAACAGTTAACCTAGATAAAGGATATATGAGAGTTATTTGTACTAGTCTTTTAACTTTTCTGTAAGATTTTAAAAGTGTACCAAAATTAAAAGTTACCAGAAGAGAGATAAGGATTCCCTGAAATTCTGAGACCAATGGATTAAGATCTTCTAGCAAATGTGAAACCCTGCTGGGTCTGCAAAATGATTGCATCAGACTGAGGAGATCTGGGAGTTTGAGACAGACACACATACCCCCCTAGCTCACAAGGAGTAATCTGGGACCATCAAAGGGCAGCAGGAGATGGCCAAAAGCAAGTATTTAGCATTCAATTCAACAAATATTTATTGAAAGCCTATCGCATGGTAGGCACCATTCTGGACACTGGGGCTAAAGCAAGTAACCAAAGTTCCTAACTTCATAAAGCTTATATTGCAGTGAGGGCAGTCAAGAATAGGCAAACACATATGCATATGTCAGGTGGTTGTAAGTGCTATGGAGAAAAATAAGGCAGAGTAAAGATGATAGGGAGTGCCTGGGGGCAGTGAGGAACTATTAATATTTTATTTATGGTAGTCAGGAAAGCTTTGCTAATAAGGTTATATTTTTACAGAGTCTTGAAGAAAGTCACAGAGCTAGTGACTATTTAGGGCAAAGCATTCCAGTCAGAAGGAAAAGAAAGTACAAAGGCTGTTACTCAATACGGTACTGGGCAACTTTGAGAAACAGTAAGGAAGTTAGTAAGGTCAGAGTGGAATGACCAAGTGGGAATGTGGTAAGAGATGAGGTTAGAGAGGTAGCAGGGAACAGAATATGTAGGGCCTTATATGCCCTTGTAAACACTTTAGCTTTTCTCCTTGGGTAATAAGTAGCCATTGATATATTGTGACCAGAGCATATTTATTAATAGCAGGACAGTGTAAGCCCCTGTCCTGGCAATCGTCTTGCCATCCAGGCAGCAGGAAGGAGTCCAGATGCAAAGTTACTTTCCTCTTTCTGTCTGCAAGTCCCAGTGAATGAGCCATTCAATTTGTATTCTTTGTCCAGTTAATGGCTTTACAGCCCTGCAGTACTACTCAGAACTTAGGAAGCATTATAGATGCTTCCTTCCCTACTCACCTCCCTATAGCCAATGAAACACTAAGTTCAATAAATTTTATCTCCTAAATATTTTTTAAAATATGTCCTCTTCTCTTCAACCTCACTGCCTCTGGATAACTTGGGTTCTTATCTTTTCTTTTCTGTGCTATTAAAATAGATTATTTATTGTTCCCTTGCCTTTGGTCTAGTCCTATCTAATTCACTCTCTCTACTAGTCTTTTTAAAATTACAGGTCACAATCTATTAGTTGGTCACAAAATCAAGTGAAAAGGTCACAACCCAGTTTATAAAAAGGAAATAGCCACTACCACAACTTTTAGTCAACACTATATTGGAGATCCTAGACAGTGCAGTAAGTCAAGAAAAAGAAATAAAACATATAACTTTAAAAGGAAGAAGTAAAACTGCCAATATTTGTAGGAAATATGATTTGATATGTAGAAAATCCTAAAAAAAAATCTACGAACAAATGATTAGAATTAATAAATAGCAAGGCCATTAGATACAAGGTCTATAAAAAGTTAACAAATGAAATTTTAAAACAATACCATTTACAATAGCAACAAAATATCAACTACTTAGGAATAAATCTAATGAAAGATTTAAAGACCTCTGCACTGAAAACTATAAAATATTGCTGAGAGAAATTTTTAAAGATCTAGATAAATGGAGAGATACACTATGTACATAGGTTATAATACTCAATATTATTAAGATGTCAGTCCTTTCCAATATATTCTAAAGATTAGAGGCAATTCCAATCCCAAACCCCAGCAGACTTTTTATGTAAACTGGCAATCCCATTCAAAAATTTATATAAAAATATAAAAGACCTATAATAATCAAGATAATCTTAAAGAAGGAAAACAAATGTGAAGGACTCAAACTACGTGACTTTAAGAATTCAAGATAATAAGGCAACAATAATTAAGAGAGGGTGGGATTCGCAAAAGATAGACAAATAAGACAGACAAACAGACTAGTGATTACCTCAGAGGAAGATGCAGATGTGGCTGGTATTGATGAGGAAGTGGAAAAAGAAGCCTTCTGAGGTGCTGGACATGTTCTGTATCCTGACCCAGGGATGGTTACCTATATAAAAACTCTTTGAACTAGACTCTTAAAATCTGACGAAAGATGTTATGTTATACCTTAAGAGTTTTTAAAAATAGAATAAAATAAAAACAGTGAATTGCGTATAGCAGTGATAAATGTTATACTTGTTTGTAGATATACATATATATATACATACTGGGTCACCACGTAAAATGAATTTCTTACTAAGAGTCACTATCAAATGAGCTTGAAACACCACTGCACTGTATAGCTGCCAGAATGAGCCTTCTGAAATTCAGTCTGAACATGTCACTCACCTGCTTAGAATCCCTTGCTGAACCCTTACTCTAAGCTCTTTACTTTAACGAGTGAAGCTTTTCATAACCTGGCCTTTGTCTGTATTCCCAGCCTGGTCTCTCATCATATGCAGGACGCACATGGTTCCCAGCATGCACAGAACTTTCCATGGCTTCAGCTTTCCAATCCTGTCTTTTTGGCCTGAACTTTGACCCCTTAGTCCCCATCCCTATCCCATTCCTTTTTTGCCCATCTGACTCCAGCTTGTTCTTCAAGTCGGAGCTATAGCATCACCACCCCTGGAAACCTGGACTCTCCAGCCAACCACCAAAACTCCCCTACAAGTAGAAATGAGCCATCCTTCCCATGTGATTGTAAAAAACTCCCTTGGAGCCCTTATTTCCCCATAGGAATTAACCGAAGTGCTTATGTCCCCCATTTGGATTACCAAGTCATTAAAGACAGAGGCTGGGTCTCATTCAGCACTTGTCCAAGCACCAAGCACAGTATTTGGCATGATGTGAGTCTTTGCATGTTGAATTAAAAGTGCTTTACACTTCTGATATGAGGTTTTAATATGATCAATATATCAGATTTTCTTCATGCATTGTATTGCATGATTGTGTTTAAATAATTAGTCTCAGAAAGCTAGACAACTACTTTTCTGCAAAGAAAAAAGAAATCCAAATCCATTTGTGTTCTTTGACTGCCTTTGTTTCTATGTGAATATATCTATTGCCAGTGTCAATCTTGCCTATTGCTTATTGGAAGTAGTATTTAATTTTATACTTTAGCTTCCCAGTTCTGGTGATCTGTGGAGCATTCACATGGACTTTGACACAAAACGGCTGGATCCCTGGGAACGAATCGTACCTACCTTCAAGTACAGCCAAGATGTTCCATTTTTTGAAATGCTTGTCCCCACAACTGACACAGTGCGCTATGGGTATCTAATGGAAAAACTGCTGGCAGTCAAGCATTCGGTGTTGTTTACTGGAATAACTGGAGTTGGCAAGGTAGGAAACCTATATCACACATGAAGTTCTGTTCCCAAATGAGGGCATGGTGGACTTAGAACTGTCAGCACCAGAATAATACATTATTTCTCAGAGGAAATTTTTTTAATTTTTATCACTTTCTCAGGAAGAATGTAACTATGATCAATCTATATTGTCCCTGGAAATTACTCCAAAGTTTGCCAGTTTCTGAATAAATGCTTAAGATTGATACTATATAAACCAGAGGACCCTGTAGACCAATGTTTGTGTTTAGAGGCTTTTATGTTGTATCCCTTGGTATTTCTGGGACTGCCACTGCACTGGTTAGATGGGAATTGGACAGAGAGGTTTGTGTCCACAAAAGATTGTTCATAAAAATCAGCCTGTCCACTCTTGCCTATTTACTTGTACCTGACACAGCAATGGTATCATTTAAACATTTTGGGAAAAAGTAGAATAAAGGAGGAAATACCAATTGTTTGGGCCTCTTGGTTTTGGAGGAGTCCACATAACAGGGATTCACTGTTTTCCCTATAAATTATTTCTAAAAGAAATTTGGATCTTTCTGTGACTCTTGCTATCAAATTGGCTTGGAGAGTAAATAAGATAAACTTGGATATGAAACTAAAATAAAACTTTTTGCTGAGATAGAGCTGATTAGAATATTTCTTTGGTTCTGATAAATGTAACAAAATGAAATCTCCAGTAAGAAAAAAGTAGACATTTCAATCTGGCTTTAACCTTTCTCTTTTTATCCCATTTCTTATACACTGTACTGAATTATTACTGATATAGACAATTGAAGGAGATTGTATTGAATGTGAAATCGATTAACTTATTTTTTAATTTAAAGTCTGTGATTGCAAAGGGATTGCTAAATAAAATTCAAGAATCAGCTGGTTATGTCCCCGTTTATCTAAATTTTTCTGCTCAAACTTCATCTGCAAGAACACAAGAGATCATTGAATCAAAACTGGAGAGAAAAAGAAAAAACATTCTAGGTAAGAATCATCACTTTAGTTTGTCCCATGAAAATTATTCATTAAACTGACAAATCACATCAACAGTGGATATAATAAAATGACAACTAGATATTTTCTTTGTTTAATTTATTTGTAAAGGTGATTCTGTTAATAGCATTTTTCCCTGTGCTAGACATCTAGACATCTAGATATCTTACTTTTAACAAGCAAGTCATTTATTTCCATCATCACCTTCAACTCAGAACATCTTCAATCTCTGCCTCTCCAGGGATCTCCCTCTCTCTACCCACGCACTTCCAACCTACATTGATTTTCCCTTATTTAAATCAAACTAACCTCTTTATATCTGACACATTGACTTGTCTGAACTCAGTGGGAAATAAGAATGAAAATTTTTGGTTTTTCTTCTGTCAATGCTTTCAACCAGTTATTGTGATATCTCCCTCCCCCCCCCCTTATTACCTGCTTAGATAAATAGCATAACTTTCTGGACACCTTCAGATATTTTGAGTCTGAGCCAATGTAAAGCTTCAATCCCAAACCCAGTTTAAAGCTCTTCCTCTACCCTATTGTCAGCCAGGTTGGTGGTCCCAGGTGCTAGAGGTGGAGGGGGCTGGGGTGCTCTCCCTGTAGAAAGCTGTGGTAGGTTGGGATGGGAGGGGAAGAAGGAAATGATGAATGTGTCTTCTCCCTACCTGGCATTTAGATGGGCCTCTCTGTGGATGGTCCCTGTGTCTCTCTGGCTGGCACTGAATGACGTCTGTGTCCATGCTGTCTGTGAGGCAGGCTTTCAGGAGCAAGGGACTTCCAATAGAGTTGTTTGCAGGTCAGGCATCGGCCTCCCCATTGAAAGGTTCCCTCAATCAGGCAGGGTCTCAGGCCCCACTCAGTCCCATCCTCCAGCGGTCCATCCACGCCCTCTTGGGTGGGGCACCGGCCAAGGCTGGGGCTCAGCTGCCTTCCATGCTGTGCACCATCCAGGAGACCGTGTTGTGCCATACAGAGATGCTGCCAGCTGCTTTAGCGTCTCCTCTCTCTGTTCCCTCTTTCCTGCTCAGGTAAGCTCAGGGCAACAGACACCCATCTGTTTTCTGGTGGGGGTCCTAGATCTCTGTAAATGATTGTCTCAGCTCCCTTCCCTGCCTGCTGGCCTACTACTTGGCTTCCAGGAGCCGGAGGATGGAGTGGAGCACTGTTTACCTTTGTGACCTTGGAATCACCTCCTACACTTAATCCCAACCACTGGGATATGGCCGTTTGCCCATCAGGTCTCTCTTTTCCCTGCTGTCGCCCATTCTTTTTTCTGATAAGTGTGTACATTGATTTTCTCCAAGATAAATGTGGCGTTGTGCAGCTCCCCAGTACTGAATTTCCGTCTCATGTGATTGGGATGCTGTTGAATAAACTACCCCTCTCTTCCCTGTGAGGGTGTTGTAATGGCGTTTATGAAGGGAACCTTTGGCATTCTTCCTCTTCCTACTGTGGAAGGAAAATGACCTTCCTCAGTCATGCCCAGGCCACACAGCTGGTGAGGGCAGCAGGTGTGGCTGGGATTGAGAAAGGTCCAGACCTCACTGGAGGACTGCCATCTTCATATGCTCTGAGAGAGAGGGTGAGGGGCCACCTTCCAGGACAACGCGGGTGTCCTGGCCAGGTCCGCATCTCCCTAGCATGGTCCTGGATGGGACCAGAGGCAAGTCTCTTCTCCTCTGGGCAGGACTCTGCTGGGGCCCTCTTCACATGAGAGAAGAGCTGAATTCATTATGACCTACAGGGTGTCATTGAGTCCAAAGCCATACCTCGGCTTTGTCTTACGTTTTCTAAGGGCAAGTCATAATTCTTAAATTCAATTCATTTTGTTTCCCCAGGAGCACCAGGAAACAAAAGAGTTGTGATTTTTGTTGATGATCTAAATATGCCCAGACTAGATCGCTATGGCTCTCAGCCTCCAATTGAATTACTTCGGCAGTATCAAGATTTTGGTGGATTTTATGACAGAAACAAACTGTTTTGGAAGGAAATACAGGTTACTCTAGGTTTTAAATTACTTGGTGTGTTTAAATGTAAACACTAAAGAAATATGGTATATTGTTTGCTAGAACTGCCATAATAGATTACCACAGACTGGGTGTCTTAAACAACAGAAATTTATTTTCTCATAATTCTGAAGGCTAAACATCCAAGATCAAGGTGTCAGCAGGGTTGGTTTCTTCCAGGACCTCTCTCCTTGGCTTTTAGTGGCCATCTTGTCTCTATGTCTTTATGTAGGCTTCCTTCTGTGTCTGTCTGTGTTCTAATCTCTTCTTATAAGGACACTAGTCATGTCAGATTGGGGCTCATCCTAATGAAATCATTTTAGCTTAATCACCTCTTTAAAGACCCTATCTCCAAATACAGTCACGTTCTGAGGCACTGGGGTCAGGGCTTCAACATATGACATGGGGATAGGGGACACAATTCAGCCCATAACATATGGCCTCAGTGTTACTTCCATGTAATTCAATTCATTCAACCCATATTGAGTCTTCCTATTCAGCAGATTCATGGACAAGTGAGACATTCTCACCTCCCAGAGAGCTGCTCTTCAGAGGGTGCACAGACATTGATAATGCAGGGTGGTGAGTGGGGATGGACAGGAGGGAGTCAGTGTGGGGCTGGCTTGAAGATGAGAGAAGCCTTCCCAGAGGCAGTGTCGGAGCTGGATTATAAAGGCAGGGCATGCCAAAACAGGGAAAGAGAGCGTTTTACATCTCAGAAGCAGGAGTATAAAGTACCACAGTGGTGTGAAATGTGAGTACCAAAGCAGCAGGAGGTACACAGGTCACATCCCAGAGGGCTGTGGTCCCATGATGAGGAACCTGGGTTTATCCTGTAAGTGGTGGGAGCTTCTGAAGGAAATGTGATGGGAAGATCCCCTTGGTGCAGGGCGGGGGCCTGGGCCAGAAAGGAGGCAAGACCAGAGGCAGCAGCAGTAGCTGAGAGGAGAAGGGATGAGGGTCAGAGCCTCATGTGGTGATATGTGCAACCAGAAAGGTTTAGGAGGCAGATCAGTAGGACTGGTGAGCTGTGGAGTCTGAAGGAGATGGGGAGACCTAGGCTGGCTGCTCCATTTCTGTTCCAGAGAAGAGAAGCCACCATCCTAGACAGGAAGGGAGGCATGTTTAGTTTTGGTCACAATAAGAACAAATATTAATAATTGTACCAGGCACTGCTTTAAGTGCCTCCAACTTCTAGCTCGTTTAACCCTCCCAGCATACCTATGAGATGGACAGTGTTATTAGCCCCATTTTGCAGATGAGGCAGAGGCTCAGAGTGCAAGTTATATGACAGGTCCAAGGTCACACTGTTAGTAAGTGGCAGAACTGGGATTAGGCCCCAGGCCATTTGGCTCCTGAATCTATGATTTCAGCTAAGATTCCTCCCTATCCCCTTGCTAAGCTCAGGTGCCTTGGGATATCCAGGTAGAACTCTTTCTCTCTATCAAGCTGTTGCCCTCTTAATTGGGAGCTCTGGAGAGAGGATGGACAGAAATACACAATATTGAAAGGAAAATAAAAAATTCAGCATATTGGTTGTAGTTAGAAGCCAGAAAAAACAGGTTGTTTTAGACTTTAACTATATGAAGTTTTTAATGCAACATAATAAATACAATATCCAGCAGTTTAAACTGCAAGAGTGGGTGAGAAGCATATTCACTCATTCAACAAATATTTATTGAGCATGTATTCTGTGCCAGGCACTGTTCTAGGTCCTGGGGTTACCAGAGTGAATGAGACTGTGTAAAATCTCTGCCCAGGTGGAGCTCACATTCTGGTAAGCCCATGAGCCAAGGAAGGGGGACTCACCAGGGAAAGTAACAGATGAAATGCAGAGATTGCATGAAGTCAAGTAGAGAATTTAAATAAGATAGGAAGATTCTTTATATCTTTATACAAAACAAGTGTCAGTGGTAGAGGGGAAAATGGAGATTGAAGAGATAGTTCAAGCCACACAGAGGCGAGAACTGATGGGGCCCACGTAACAGGTCCTGAGAAAGAGGTCTCTTGGTCACCAGTACAGAGAGCCTGGGACAGAAAATAAACCCATGTTCAGTTCCTGGGCAGTGGTCAGCAGCTTTCTTCTCCCAGACTGTATTTAGGGTCTGTATTAAACAGGAAAATCTTTCCTAAAAATAAAATATAATGAGGCCACCTTATAAACAAAGCAGTCTTTTGCATAAGGCTTTTTTTTAACTTTCCAAATGAGTTTATCTAACCTTATCTTTCCAACAACCCAGCGAGGAGAGAATATTATGTGCCGTTTGCAGGTCTGGAATTTCCCTGACTTAGTGCCATGGGAATGAGGGTGGACAGAGAATGACCACCACCCCTCACCAGGCCGGCCCTCACCCCAGTGTCTAGTGTCTGGTAGCAAACAAATCACACAGAAATTCCTCACCCTGGCACTCAGGGGCTCCCACATTTGGCCATAATGGCTGCTCTGATCAAAGAGACCCTGCACAAGCCCCACAGTCCCACTGAAGCAGAAGGCTTGCTCTCTCCTGAATGCATTCATTTCTCCACCCCTGCACCTTTGTGAAGGTGTCCTCTACCTGGAAGGGCCTTTCTCTCCAGCTCTTCCCTTGGGATCCTCCCACTCCTTCAAGGCCCATCTCCAAATTGCCTCAATCATGAGGCCTTTCCTGGAACCTCCATTCCCAATGTGATCTCCTCCTTCACCTACATGGAATATGGTGTTTGTCCCTGTCGTGGATGTCACATTGTATCTTGAATCAGAGCTGCTGGTGTCCCCATCTTGTGCCTTATTCCTCCGTATCAGACTCTGAGCTCCTGACCTCCATCTCCTCACCTTTGTGGGCCCTGCCCAGCTTAATACCTTGCACATAGTAGACTCATATTTGTTGGAACTGGTTCACATAGAGACAGGAACCTGCCCACCTCAAGCCTTGGTACTATAAATCTGAGACCAAGATAAAGGGAGACACAGCCCAGAAAAACCATTCACCTACTTTACCAGGCCCCCCAAAAAACTGATGATCGGTTTCTAAAAGAAATAGCTCCCTATATTTTGTTCATTGACTTTTTCAAATTCTAGAATTTTCATCTAACATATAGGCTAATTACTATAAATATTTCTATAATCACCTGCTTCTTTTCATTTTATGGCCATTGTCTGAGGTCAAGCCCTCTCTCTCCTGGAATACTGGAACTGCCACAATTAACTGGGCTCCGCATACCTGTCGTCTGTTCCCTGTCTATGAACAGCCAGAGTGGCCTTTCCAAAATGCAGCTCTGATGCTGCCAGCGCCTTGCTTAGGCCATCAGTGCCTTCCCTTGGTTTTAGTATTCTTCCTCCCACCAAAGGAATTTGCACATGCTGTTCCCTTTGCCTGAAATGCACAGCCCCGCCCCATCCCTCCCCTCCACGGCCTTATCTTCTGTTTAAGCCCCGCCAGCCTCCAGCTCTGCACTGCAGATGCCACTCCCTTGGTCGGGTCTTCTCCACCCAACACACTAAGTTAGGTTCCCCATCAAGCATTGCCTCGGCATTATGCCCCTGTCCTCCAAAGGCCTTACTGTGGTTTATATTACATATTTATTTTTAAGGTTTATCAAGGCAGGGAAAAGGCTGCTGTTTCTCTCCATTTTACTCACAAGAGCCCAGCACCATGTCTGCTACATTGTGAGTAGATCCTTACTATTTGTGGATTCTGTGTCCTACTCACAAAATCTATTTGTAACTGAAAAATCAATACTCATAACACTTTCTCTCAGTCATTTGTAGACATGCACAGGGTGGCAAAAACTTCTAGCCACCCAACACATACTTTCCAGCTGAGGTCAAACAAGGCAGAGCTCTGTCTTCTTGTTTCAGCTCTCACACTGCAGACAAGTGCCCTTCTCATGGTCTACTTCATGGCGCATTTTTCACATTTTATGCTTTCTGTTGGTGATTTTGCCGTTTAAAAAGGCCCCAAGTGTAGGGCTGATGTGCTATGGGCTGTTCCTAAGCACAAAAAGGTTGTGATGTGCCTAACAGAAAAAATATATGAGTTTAATAAGCTTTTTTCAGGCGTGCATTACGGTGCCATTGGTCATGAGTTTAATGTTAATGAATCAACAATATAAAATAAGGTGTTTTACTTATTTTACTTACTTTATACACATAAAACAAGGTTACATATTGGTCAGTTGAGAAAAATGTCATGAAGAGAGGCTCACAGGAATCTGACCCTGTATTTCCTCTAGGAGCAATGGTTCAGTATTTACTAATTCAGTGTCCCAGTCAACTTTATTGAGCATGACTACCACGAATAATGAGCATCAACTATACTTAGTATTTGGTGAAAGAATGACTATATTTTGACTTCAAATTCAAAGTTTTTAAGATCAAGTTTTTATATAAAGGTATTTATACAAAGTGGATGAATTTGCTGAGTGACCTTGAGCAACTTACTTAACCATTCAGGGCCTTGATTTTTTCTATCTATAAAATAGGGATAATGATAGCAATCTCTTGGGGTGGTTGTGAGAATTAAGTCATTTGATGTACACAAAAAATTTAATGTAATGCCGGCATGTGGGTAGGTCATCAAAAAAATGTTGGTTTTGAATCCTGCCGTTGGGATGGGCAGGTCTCATTTCTTTCTCTCCTGGGTGACCCGATGGATTCTCCCCATGCAGGATGTAACCATCGTATCGGCATGTGCACCTCCAGGAGGTGGCCGCAACCCTGTGACCCCCCGCTTCATCCGACACTTCAGCATGCTGTGTCTCCCTACGCCCTCGGAGCACAGTCTGAAACAGATTTTTCAGGTGAGTGTGGATTTAAACTTAAGCAAAAGGAGAAAAAGAAAACATATTTTTTCCAAAGCTCCCACAATCAAAGTGGTCTGTTGGGTTTCTAGGGAGCCCATCATCTCTTTCCTGTGCAGAAAGCAGGTATGCATGGGTACCTGGATAGTAATTGCCAGGCATCTGCATCACTGCCTTCTGTGTTTGTGGTCTCAGAGATAGTTTTAGGCATGCAGGATGGTTGTGCAAACATAACCCCTGTTTTTAAAGAAGGCTGTGCCTTAGGTCCTTGCCCCTTACTCTGCACTCTGCACACTCCTTTTAGCAGGTCTGAACATTACCCGGTCCCCACCTCTGTGATCATCTCATACCTGACTGCCACGTGTGTATGTCCGCTTGCCACCAAACACAAAACAGGTACCCCAGGGAGCTCAAGCTCAACACACCTAAAATAGAATTCATCACCTTGGCTACCACCAGTAAGAACAATAACCCATATTTCTTCCACCTGTGCTAACATCCCTAAGGGGCCACTTCCTCATCTCTTAAATGGGGAAAATAATGGCTCCTGCCCTGTGAGTGTTCAACAGCATGTTCAATAAATATGAGAGACATTATTTTGAATAGAATGATGACAGAACATGAAGCAGCATGACTAGAGCCTGCCATAACCAACCAGCAAAAGCTGCTTAGAGAAGATAGTGAGCTGAGTCTTAGAGGAGAATGGGAATTGACAGGAAGGAAGAGATCACGGGAGCAGGAAGTACTTGGGTGAATGCAATCATGGAGTCAGGAAATGGAAAAGTAGGCCTACCGGTAGAATAAGACTGTTTAGGTGACTGGTCTGAAGGTGACTTTGTCAGTAACTGCCCAGTGAAGTGGGGATTAAGTGAACTGTGGCCTTTACAAGTATGAGCCTCTTCCTCCAAAGGAGCTCCACTAGAGAGAGGTACAGAGCCAGCACATACACAAGCTCTAGTACATGGAAAGAGGTTTTCTATTCATACAGAAATAGCTTACATCCATGGGAAATTATTCTTAATAAATTTGTAGCAATTCCTACATATATGTATATTGATTAAATTGATATATAAATTGATTAACTTCTTCTGTATAAAAGAAGCCTGTGGGTCCAAATAGTACATGTATATTTTATTTATATATGTATAGATATATAATGTTTTTAATCACCTAGTAAATTTTAAGCAATCAGTCATATCACTGTACCCTCTTTCATAGTCTGTTGCAAACTAGTTAAACAATATATCCATGCAGGGAGTGCACCACTAATGATGGGTCACAGTTTGCACAGATTTGGAATACATATATTATGGGTGACTCTTCCCTGAACCACAATTCATACACTTATTGGAATTTATGTGCCAAAATATGTATCACTGTACACTCTAAGGGGAAACTGAACAGCACACAACAAATTAAATTGATGATGTTGTAACTAAATTAAATTAAATTTCTAGTTAGAAAGACATAACAGCAGTAATTGAAAACAATGATCAACTCCATAAAATACTAATAATATCCTCCTGCCAAAGCATCCTTCCCTCAAATTGTGAGAATTCTGGCTCTATCTTGTGTGTATATTCTTAGCAGGGGCTTTGCAATGTTGCCAAATACATCATGTAGCCCAGACCTGTAAGTAGACTACCAAGCCATGGTCCTCAGTAAACTCTATGATGACATACTAATTTTAATTCATGAATACCAAGTTAGTAGCCTCTAATTTATTCTTTAAACAAATATCTGTTGAGCACCTTCCATATGCCAGACATTGGTATATCATTTTGAGCAAAACAGATACCAAACCTGTCCTCATGGGTCTTCTACCATGGAGACAAATCATAAACAGATGAATGAGATAAATAGATATACACACACAGTTACCAATATATACGTTAGAAACTGTATTTGTATTTGTGTGATGGAGAATAGACAGGCTGGAACTTTTTCATATATGTAATGTGTGTATATATACATATTTTATATATAAAAAAATAAAAATTTCAGTTTCTCTGTTCTCCACCACACACATACAGCTAGACGGATTTTCAGCAAATTTGAAGATTGGTTTTGGGTTGGTCCTACTCAAAATATAGACCATGTGCAGTATGTTAGAGTCATGTTGGGGGCCCAGGAGAGGGAGTACCTCAAAAAAGCATATAGTCCTCATAAGCTGCTGAAGCTAATGTTCAACAGGAGGCCCACCAAAAACAAATATTAATACTCTGGATTACTTTAAAAGATCTCATGTATGACCCCCAAATCTAAAGTCAAAAAGATGACCTTGTAGGTATTGACATGCATCCTGGTGGCTTCTCCCATGAGTAACTCCAGGGTTGATAGCGATAAGAATTTATCTATTTAAAAAACTATAATGATTTTTCCAAGCACCTGGGGGTGGGAGTTAGCTAATAAATACATACCTTCAAATTGTTATAAGTTATGGATGAGAAGATCAGAGAGACTAATGGAGGACTTGTTTTAGATTGGGTGGTCAGAGAAGGCCTCTCTGGAGAGATAACACGCAACCTAAGAAATGAAGAATGAGAAAGTGTCTGCCAAACGGACAGCCAGAGCTGTTTGGCGGGGGCATTGGGAGAGGGGTCAACATGTGCAGAGGCCTGAAGAAGGGAGGAGCAGGCGTCCAGGCCAGTGTGGCTGGGACCCAGTGTGCAACGGGGAGGGAGCAGGGAGGTGGGGAGGTTGGGGAGGGGTGGACCTGGGGGGAGCCTGACCTGCTTGGCATGATTAAAGGTAACAGAAGAGATACAAAAGTGTAAGTGAAGAGGCCACTGAGTGAAGGAAGAAGGGATGAAACCCAGATGAAAATGATCAGGGGGCCAGAATGGGGTGGGGTAGGGGGAAACAGAGGGAAGCAGACAGATCCAAGAAATGTATTCAAGATTGATTGTGCAGGACAGAGAACGGGAGGTGTTGAAAGAGACTTCCAAGCTCCTGATCTGAGCAGAGGAGAGTAGGGCTGGTTACTGAGACTGGGAAGCAGAGGAGTGGGGGAGTTCGTTCTTATCAGTAAGTTGCACTTAAAATATGCATGAAGATGAAAGCCTACGGGATTGTTGTTCATTCACCCATAAAAGTCAAAGAGAGGGTTTCAGTTCATTTCCAGATGACTGTGTGCCCTCCATGAAGACCCTCTTGACCCACTGCAGTCATAGATCTAAATTACTTGAGAATAGGTTCATGGTGAATTCACTAGTCAGGTATGAATGCTGCTCAGGCATCACCAGCAATTACGGAAGACAGGAGTGAGCCCGTACTTGAGAACTATTCTAAAATGAACAGAAGAGCTCTAATACCCAGTCATCTTTGTGTTGGAATTTGGCTTTCTACTTATTATCAGAAAAAGTATCAGCTCTGCAATAGTTGAAAGATAAATATTTGGTTTTTGAAAAAATCTAACACTCTCATATTATGTTTGTGGTTCTAGGCTATCTTAAATGGCTTCCTGCATGATTTCCCACCAGCTGTAAAGCAGACTGCACCAAACATTGTAGAAGCCGCAGTTGAGATTTATAGCAGGATGAGTGTTGATCTCCTGCCAACACCAGCCAAGTCTCATTATGTCTTTAATTTGAGGGACTTATCCAAATGTGTGCAAGGTATTGTATTGAACCCTCATTCTCTGATCTGCGCCCTTCCTTCTTTTCCACTGGCCCCCAAACCTCTGCATAGAATTGTATCCGAGGTATCTGCAACTTGCCTGGAAATCCAATCACCAGTCCCTGTTCAAGTCACCCTCCACCCCACCACAGGCTGACTGCTTCATAATTTTTTCAAACCTGTGACACCCTCTCCCATTTCTCACTCCCAGCAGATGTCCTTTCACTAAAAAAATAGAAGCAATTGGAGCAGAGCTGCCTCATCTTCTAAATTTCCCCAAAAACCTGCATCTTCCGTCCCTGGGCTGAGCTGCCCCTGTGCCTATCATGTGCCAATATTCCCTCTGGCACTGAGCCCCACCCCCTTCTGCCTATGCAAGGATTTTGCTCTCAAAATTCCCACTTCTCTTCTGTATCTTCAGTGTTTCTTTTTCTATTGGATCATTCCTAACAGCACTTTTCAAAACTGCTATAATACTTCAATACCTCCCATCTTTAAAAAAAATTCTCCTTAGGCCTCCATACTCCCTGGTGGTACACACACACCCCAATTTCTCTGCTATTTCTAGAAAGACCCCTTAAAGGGCTGAGTGCAGTGGCTCACACCTGTAATCCCAGCACTTTGGGAGGCTGAAGTGTGAGGATTGCTTGAGCCCAAGAGTTTGAGGCTGCAGTGAGCTATGACCATGCCACTGCACTGCACCCTGGACAACAGAGTGAGACTCCATCTCTAAAAAAAAAGAGAGAGAGAGAGAGACCTCTTAAAGAACGATCTCTCTTCTAGTTCTCCCTTTAATGCATCCAATCAAAATTTTCTATCCAACACTGCACTCGACTGCGCTTCCTGAGTTCGCCTCTCCGTCTTGTCAGACCCATTGGTCGGTTCTCAGCTGTGCCCTAATCTCTCAGCAGTGTTTGCACAACTCACCCCTCCTTCCCTTCTCCAGTGTTCCAAGGCACACACTCTCCTGGGATCCCTCCTCACTGGCTGCTGCCACTTGGTCTGTTTTGATGGCGGCTCCTCCTCTTCCTTACCTCAGAACGTTGGGGCCACAGCGCTCTGTCTTCACTCCTCTTTTTCACCTACACCTGCTCCCTCAGTGATCTCAGTCGATTCTATGGTGTTAGGTACCATCTATTCAGAGATGGCATTCAAATACCTACCTCCAGCTTCAACCTCTCCTCTATGTGTCTGATTTGCATATCCAATTCCCTTTTCAATGTCCTCCCTCAGACATTTGGCTGGGCTTCTTAAACTTGGCATGTCGAAGCTGGATTCTTGCTTTATCCCTCCACCCCTGGCCATGTGTATCCCTGCCCTAGAGGGGCATTACTTGCTCTGGCCACAAACCTTGATAACCCTCACTCAATCCATAAACAATACTGATGGCTTTACTTTCAAAATATATCCAAAATCTAACTACTTCTCCCGGCTCCATCCACTACCACTCTAGCCCAAACTACCATCACCTCTTACCAAAATTCCTAGCAGTAAGAGCCTCTCTCTAATCTCCTGCTTCTAGCCTGTCCGTTTACCCCACCTTGAACCCAGTTCTGCCTTCTTCACAGCAGCCAGAGGTGTCCCCTGTTCAGACCCTCC